>APFE031237307.1:259562-327724 GCA_000404065.3 Pinus taeda
AATGTGGACCATCACTGACCATGCTTCCCCCCATTTTTGGACACATCAGAGATTGCAGAATAGCTCACTAGAGACCCAGCTGAGCAGAAGCTTCCTCATCTTAGGGAGGAACTCAACGCAATGGGGACCATTTCTTCCTAAGGGGGGAGGAACGATCCAGGTGGATGTTGGTGGCCACCCACCTATCCCATTTGGAGCCCCACAACTATTTCTTTTAGTTTTTCAGTTTCCTTAATTATAGCACAGTTTCCTTTTTAGCAGTTTTTCAGGTCCTAAACTTCTAGAGTCGTTTTGAGGCCCTAAACAACGTTTTTTGGGAAATCTACCGCCAATGATTTTTCTGTTAATTTTTTTTCTTTTATGTCATATTCCTCAGAGAGATATTTCCAACGGGCTATCATGCACATCAAATGGAGATAATACGACCAATTCGCGACCTCGGGAAATTGATGTACCAACTTACCAAAAATGGGGTCCACAATTTGGCGTTTCATCTTCTAGGGTTAGGTTTTGGAATGTGAAGGGTTTTCCATTGTTTCTCAACAATAAATAGGCCTTCGAGCCTCATTGTAACACAATTCAAAATAGTTTAGAGGCATGTAGCCACTACATCTCTTCTCAGAGATAAGGTACCATCGCCCTAGCTGGTTTATTTCTAGTTCTGTTTGTAAGCATATTTCAGTATTTTACAGTAATGGAATGAAGTATTATTTCCGCTGCATATCTTTCTTTATGGTTATCTCTATATTTTATTGTAGTCCTATTGAAATCCGGATCAAAGTGCTTCCACCACGCATGTACAATATTCTTCTACAACACATCAAATGATATATTGTACACATCCATAACCGGATCATTGTCAAGGACTTGTTCTGAAACTAGAGGTCGTGGATATTGAGAGGTGACCTCTAGTGTTCATGGCATAAGTTCAGTGTATTCATTATATTGTGCATACTCCAAATCCATCTATGTCACTTCAATCAGTTTCTCAATCTACTGAGAAGGTTGTCGATGTTGCATCTGTTCATCCTCTTCTTCAGCTACCGGTTGTTCCAACTTCTCGACCTGCATGTGTGTTTCTTTCTCTGTCATTGCACATTTCCTTTCTTCTTCTTCCCATTTCTTCTTCTCTTCCTTTTCTCTCCTTCTTAGCTCCTAATCTTCCTTCAACTTCTTCTCCAGTTCTTGCAACTTTAGTTTTTCTTCTTGCAACCTCTACTTTTCTTTCTTCCTTTGCTCTAGTCTATTTATCCATTGCTCCATCTTTGCCTCAGCTTCCAAATCTACTTTCTCAATGGTAGGACTTTCTCTCCTCTTGTAGCTTTGCTCTAGCTTTGGGTTCTAGACAATCTTCCTCTTTCCCTTGTCATCCATTATATTGTTGCTTATTTTTGTTGTTGTTGTTGCTTCCTGCGCTACTGCTATCTCTAGAGAAACCTTCCAAGTTGTGGCTATACTAAGTGGATTCTGGAGCTGAGAGTCATTGTAATAGTACCTCTAAGGGTCCTCCTCGTGCCAGTAAAATGTCCCGTGCATCCATGGATAGTACATCTTCACACAATGGTTCTTACAAATACCGTGGGGATCATACAGATTAAACTCTTTGGTGCCAAACTCGAACTTCAATATCTCCTTAGTTTTGGAATCTGCATCCTTCAAGCTCTTAATCTTGTATAACTCGATCTGCAAAGGAGTAGCAGACAATGGTGTCTTCTTCTTCCTATGTACTCTTACTAATAATCCTATGGAGAGGTGATATGAGACCTCTTACATGGCCAGCATGTCTGTGGCATGCCTTTTTAAAACATGCAGAGGACCCTCTCTACCAAACACTCTGATAAAGAAGCCACTGGGTGAGACATACCAATTTGCAATGTTAAGTATTTCCTTCATTTCGTCTTGGGACATGTAATGTGTATCCTACTCAAATATCAACTTGTACAACAGGATGACGAAATGGTCAGTTAGCCTTTCCACTACTCCTAGGTAGTTACAACCAGAAAGCAACTTGCAATAAATGTTGACGGTAGATTCTTTTGGTATCCATGTCCATCTCATGCAAGGACATTGTTCTTAGGCACAAATTGCATCCAGTGAGTATGCAGACATGTAGAATCTTGCTTGCTCATCCTTGGGTGGATTTTGGACATTACTCACATGGATATTCATCTAATGAGCCAACAAGTCTAACCAGTTGAATGACCTCCCATCACTTAAAAACTAGTACAATACAACTATCCAGCCTTTAGGAAAGGGCTCTGTGCTCTCTTGACCATAAATTTAGCATGCAAATATGATCAAGAACTGGTAGGCCTTCCTTATATATTTTGCCTTGTAAATATGATTGGGTGTCTGTCTAAACTTTGATGGTTCTTTCACCCAATGCTTGACTATATTTGTCATTTTCACCTCACTATGGATGGCATAGAAAAGTGTGTCCATGTGCCTCGCCCGTTGATATAAATGATACATATGATGAGATTTCTCCACCCTAAAGATGACAAGCTCTATCCTGTTGGAACTGCTCAATGTCATAGTCCCTGGATTTGTGTGTGAGATCATCTAGCTCATAATGTGTGCACATGGGAAGGCAAGGTGCCTACATGCAACCTTGTACAAGTCTGACTGTTGGATATTGATATACACCTTTCAGTTCTCTAAATCTTCCTTGAAGTCCTTTTGAAAAGTATCCTTGATTTGTTGCAATGTAAACTTTATGCCCTTCTCAATTAACAAAAGAGTGTCTTCATAAACTAGCAGATTCACTCACATCTTCTCAACTACTTCCCGAGTACTACTCTCGACACTTTGCTTTGATGTAACTCTCTTGGAGGCCATGTTAACCATAACTACTAGAGAGATGTTCAACAATTGTTATACCTGTAGATCATTAGGGGAGTTTTCAAGTCTAAAATGGGCCTCATAAGGAGATTATAAAATAATATTGGAAATAATAAAATAAGATTATATTACATCATCAAATCTTAGAGGGAAAAAAAAAAAAACTATTTTTTCAACTCATATTTTTAACTTATCTCCCTGTGGGATTTCTCAAATTTTGAGCAACAACACTCGTTGGATGCATAATTTGATTCTTCATCGAAGAAGTACCCATGTTGCATACTTTCGATGGACCCTTCTACATGAAAAATGAGAAATACATGAAAAGTGTGCTTGCAATCACATGTTTTCGTGTATTTCTCTTTTTTCATGTAGTAGGATCCATCAAAAATATTCAACATGGGTACTTCTTGGATGAGGAATTAAGTTTTGCATCCAATGAGTACTCTTTCTCTAAATTTGAGTAAAACCATAGGGATATAAGTTAAAAATATAAGTTGAAAAAGTAGTTTTATTATTTTATTAATTTTTAATATTTTCTTTTTTACTCCGAAAATGGTGAATCATCCCCCATGGTCAACATCATTATCTTGAATCCTATTTATTATCATAAAGTTCATTTTGGTTGTACATTTCCTTAGGAGGCCCATTTTAGACCTCAAAATTCTCATAATGAGAGAGGACACTCATAGCATGCAAATGTTAACTTAAAAAAGCAACTTCAAGACAAGACCAAGCAATAAATTGGCCTCATGATGGGGCATACTGTGTAATTCTTATTCACAAAGGTGACTTGCTGCCTATTAGAACTGTGAATTGTGCAATCCTAGTAGTGAGCAAGGAAGGCTTGCTGATTAGAACTGCGTAATGCACAACTCAGTCTTGGCACATGACAGGAGAGACTATGCATTACGCAGTCTCAGTGGCCAAGATTGGGAGGCTACATCTTGGAACTATGAAGTGCGCAATTGGAGCCAAGATAGGGTAGACCCTATGTAGTTCCAAAAGGAAAGGAAAATGCCTTCAACTCCTAGAATGCACAGTGCATGCAAGGGAAAGTGAGATCCAGGCAAGGGGAGCCGAGATCTGCCCATGGGGAGTGTGAAATCGACCAAATCTAAATGATGGTGTGATGTTGAGTGGTGATCTAACTGAGTGATGATGTATGCAAGTAAACTAAGGGGAGTAATAAATCAAACTAAAGGAAAATGAAGCATGTGAAGATATTTTTTACAATGACGACCGTTAGTGCAAAAATAGGGTAATGTATGCGACACTTGGGAAATGCAATGCAAAAATTGAAGCAATACTTCTGCAAGCTAAAAAGAGTTAGAATGCAAGTGGTCATTTAGAAAAACAAGTGATACAACACTCTTACAAGATAAACAAGAAAAGGCGATAGAAAAAGCGGCAAAAGACTACAAAAGTAAAACTTACCCAAAAAAATGACGATGATTGTAATGAAGATTCCTTTATCTCCTTGGGAATGCGAGAGCTCCAATATCGAATGTACAAATGAAATCTGGAAGTCTCAGTTGAATATATTTGGTCAATTTAGTTATGTTTTCTCATTTTCTGCTTTTTTCCTTTTTCGAGAAAAGATGCCATGCACTGCCCAGAGAGATTGTGCAGTTCTTGGAAGGACTCTGCAACTCACTAACTCATGCACTACGTAGCTTCTAAGCAAGAGGCTTCTGTGCATTTTCTAGGCTGAGTGATTGTGGGCTTCCTCTGATGCTTTGAACAGTTTCCCAACTAAAGGTTTGTTGTGAACTAGCTTTGTGGAATTTTGGAGCTGAAGGCTCACTATTAGCTTGGACATCATAATTCCCAAGAGTAAGAGTTGTTTCCCTTAAGGATTGCGCAATTATCTAAAGTAAGACCAGATGTGGATGAAAACCAAGTCAAGAGATGGACTTGTGGGTTAAACATTAAACTATGTAAGCAAACACAAGCCATGATGCAAAGGATGAGTCTTTATCAAAGGAGAAGTACCTGAATCAGTGCAAGATGAGTTGATGTGATTTAGAAGGGATGTTTCGAAAAGAACCATAGGAAAAATTTTGGAGGATGATTGGAGGGGCTGCAATAATGCCAAAAATAGTAGCAGATATTTAGGTAGAGGCCTGATGCTGAATTTGAAGAAGACAATGCAAAAATTGTAGATAATCAATTAATAAAATCCTCGAAATTATCTACCTCAAACTATCTCAATATGTAAATAAGCAAGTACATAAAGGAGGGATACATTTCCAAGGTATTTTGCATCCAACAGAAAATGAAATCGAAAATAGGGATTTCAAATAATAATACAATAAGCACACCCAAAAAACCTATGGGGCACATAGAAGCACACCATACAAACTTTAATAAATAACATTAGGTAAATCTTAAAAATCATGTTATTAAAATTTTCATGTTATAAACACCTAAGCTTACCCCTCTTTCTTCAAATAGCTTCATTTTTTGTTAGTGAAGATAGTGTAGGAAGCTTTCAAAGTCTTATCTGCAGGGTCTCAACAGAATGATATTGTTAAATACTTTCCACTTGTGAAAGAAAACAGTGGGGGAAATCATACCTGCCAGACGTAGATATAGAGTCCCAAACTAGAAATGACAATTTTAGACGAGAGGGTCGCAAAAAGTGCAAGGGTTGATGGAAGACATTAAACAAGCATGGTAAGGACATGGTGTCCAAATGACATGGATGGTTATGTAGATATAATAAAAAAAACCCTTGTTGATATCATTGTGACAATTAATCTACTGAAATGTGATTTGTTTTCACTGATTCTCATGGTATGATTTAGTTTAACCATTAGAAATTTCATTATTCCCTATTAACAAATACAATTACAAATATTGGTTGTCCTAGTAGTACAACGTATAACATATGACACAGTGGTTTATTGAGTTATGGTCTAACATCATATTCTTATGTAAATCTATAAAATATTAGAAAATTGATCAAACCACGAAGCTAAGCAAGAGTTGAGGAAAGATTTGGAAATGCATGCTTTTGCACTACATTTTTTAGGGCAATGACTAAAAGCAGCATTACATTATGAGTGCTCTAATAAATCCAAAATATAAGTGAATGGAAAAGAATTCAATACCACCATCCCTATATATATTTCGTGCTTGTGGGATGCATGATTCTTAGATCTGTATAAAATTGGTGCACAAACTTTGGTTGTTGTTGCAGGACATGGTAAAACTACCTAGAAAAATAAGTGCCTACCTTCCATTGCCCAACAATAAAACCCCTTATTGCATTTCATTGAAAAATGAAGAAATTTAGCATAAAGGATCGCTCATCATCGAGCCACTTAACCAAAGCCACAAAATCTTCAATATTTTTTTCTGCATAACTCAATATTTATAAACAAAAATCTATTGCTTTGGACTTGGAAAATGAACAAAACAAAATTTATCTTGAAACATCAGTCGTTAATCTCTAATCTATAGAAAAAGTACCTAAGGAAAACATGGGAAAATTGAAGTAGAGATAAATACTTACTACTAGTAAATGCAATGAATGATTCTTAATTTCTCCAATCGTGCTGCCACAAGCATTTTTCTAGCTGTAGCAACATTTTTTTGAAGGTTTGGGAGGGGGCTTGGGTATTCTTAATGCTCTCCTTTCAACTTTCTCTTGTTAAATTTAAGTCACTTTACGTGGTTGGAAACTGATGGTGACTTGTGGACCTTAACCCGCTCATCTTTTTGAGGAACTCTCTCCTCATATTTCTAAAGAATCAATTTGTGTCTATCCTTGAAAGTAGTGTACTTATTGTCTAAATCCCTAGAAATCGACATTGATAAAATAGGGAAAGACATTGCTACATCATTTGAGACAAGAGACATATGTAAATCCTCAAGTTTGTTACACTTCATGGACTAGAATCAGTAGAATAAGAAACATAAAGTCTAGAATGCCTTTTGTTGGTTCCATACCCTATAATCCCTCCAATTCAAGCATCTCTACCGTGAAAGCTACCAAGACCTACAGAACCCAATGGCCAGAAAGATTATGATACTGGAGACTAATTTATGTCGATCACACACATAATCATACACAACTCAGCAAAATCGTATAGATATTCACATATATTCATACACAACACATAGTAGCCTAGGGGCCAATGTGTAGACATATGGTGGCATGGTTACTAGTACATTGTGCCACTGATGATGCCAGCTACCCGACACTCCACCGTCCTAGCCGTCACCGCCACACTTGCACCAAACCTACCACACCACCATTATGTTCTAGATTTCCATTTGAATCACATGCAGGATTTTAGATCCTCCTTCAACCTCTATAAATTTGTAATTTCTCTAGCCAAGCCATAGAATCCAAGGCCCAGGCCTTTTGTGTAATCGGAAGTGATTTCTCTTCTCCAATTATTTGATTTATCTCTATTGTTATCTATGATTGAGTAATCATGTTGTTTCTCCATTTATCTATCTTTGTAAATTATTCTTTGCTATGTTCTATGAACTAACAACTATTCTAACAACTGGTATCAGAGCTAGTAATATTCAAAGTGCATGGATGTGTCGTAAATGTTTTAACTACTAAATTACTGCACTGTTGTTGTTGGCCTGAACACACTCACCAAATTTGAGTAAAAGTTTGTTCCTGATGAGAAACACTGCAAGAAGGCATTATTGAGTAGACATAAGTCACCTCTACAATTGTTCTTTGCAAGCGGTCATTACGGAGCAGCAACAAGTTTCCTGTTCTTTGCAAAAAGAAGCTGTTAGATTTATTTGTTATGAAAATACGCTGGATTGGATAGAGGCCTGGCCTTGAAAGGAAAATAAAAATTTGGACTAGAACATAAGGGAGGATGGCTATTGAAGGATCACTGTTGAAGGAAAATCAAAATCATAGGAAAATGGACGATTGTTCAAGAAAAAATAAAATCGCAGGAAAATAGGACGATTGTTGAAGTTGGAGTGCAAATTGTGGAGTTTGACGCCATGTTGTAATCTTTTGAAATGGATATATGGGCCACTTATTTTTGAAGTGTGAAGGCTTTATGTTTTTTTTAAGTGTTGTCTTAAATTTTCAAAAGAGCAGATATGTGTGAACTGGAGCCGAAAGTATTTTTTTTAATTTATTATTGTGGCTTCATACATATTTAATGTTGGATTTCATATCTTTTTTTTAAACATAAAAAGGTATAGTTTATTAAAAGAATGAGGTTTATTACTTGTTTTATAGGAGTTAACAGGTTTTTTTAAGTGATAAGAGAATTAAAAAAAAAGAGTTAAAAGGAGATTGATTTTGGCAAAAGTTGTAATAATTAAAGTTTTATTTTTAAGTGGAGTTTTTTGTGTTTTGGGGCATGAATTTGATTGAAAATGGAAACAACAGTTACAAATATGGAGAAGTTCAGCGGGGCTAATTTTTCTTATGGAAATCACAGATGGAGGATATACTGATTTTAAAGGATGAGTATTTGTCGATTGAGGGAACGACAAAGAAACCCTCATCGATGACAGATAAAGAGTGCAATAAACTAGATAGAAAGATGATTCCAACAATCCACCAATATCTAGCAAAGAATGTTTATTTCAATGTGTCCCGGGGAAAGATGACAGAAGGATTATGGAAGAAACTCCATGATCTATATGAGAAAAACACAACATCAAACAAAGTGTTCTTGATGAAGAAGCTTTATAATCTCAAGATGAAGGAGAGTGATTTAGTTGCTAAGCACTTTAATCCATTTAATATTGTTACTAATCAACTTGCCTCTCTTAAAATCATTTTAAATGATGCAATTAGAGCCATTTTGTTAATGTGTTCTATGCTAGAAAGTTGGGAAAATTTAATTATGGCTTTAAGCACTTTAGCAGCTACAGGGACCTGAAGTTTAATGATGTCAATAGTAGTTTAGTGAATGAGGAGCTGTGATGTAAGTCAATTGCGGAAAACCAGGGAGGAGAGGCTCTAGCTCTAGTTGATCATGGTAGGAGAATGGATTAAGGCTAGCAAGGGCGATCATGATTGAGAGGTCGATCAAAATCAAGTAGAGGTAGGATCATCTACTCTCATTGTGGATGTTAAACACACATGGGGAGCGAGAACAAATAGGAAAGATAAAACATGCAGTACAATTTTTATTCACAAATGATGTATAATTATGGTACATTATGTGACCGCTGGGATTCACATCCCAAGGTCTCTTGGACTGCTTTTGTCCATTCGACTTCCACACTAACCCATTTAGGATTAGATGTCCAACATTCCCCCCCTAATCTGAAGGGTTATGTATGAGTCCAAGAAGAGAGCTGTAATACAAAATGTGCAAAAGATGCATGGCAGCACTAGGCTGAATGTGCTCTCTGAAATGTTGGTATAATAGGGCGGTGGTTTAAGGAGGGCCACCAACACTGGAACGCTTAGTGCGTTTCCCAGAACTCTTCCAAAACTGGCAAGAAACTGAAGTTTTCTACTAGAGGAAGTGATCCTATTGTTTTAAAGAGGGAAACCTTCAACCATAAAAGGGAGGTATCACCTCGCATAAAAGGTAAAACTTCAACCTAAAAAGGGAAGTCTCAACCTGTGATGGTTTAAGGATGACCAACAACTCTGGAATGCTTAATGAAATTCCTGGAACTCTTCCAAAACTGGCAAGAAGCTGGAGTGTTCTGCTAGAGGAAGTGTCCTCAATTTTGTTCCCGGAACTCTTCCAAAACTAGCAAGAAGCTGAAGTCTTCTGCTAGAGGAAGTGTCCCAGATCGCCAACCGAAGGCATGTACACGGGCATCTTTGTCTCTGGCTACAACTCTGAAACTGGTATGGCAGGTTGTGGCTCAGACTCGCTTGATGTGGCTTTGAATCTTGTAGATGACCATCATTTCCCCCCCTGTCAGATACAAGGTGAGATGATGGAGAAAATTCAACTGCAACATTCTTCAATATTCTGGAACAAGTTCTGACATGTGTTTGGAATATCTTCTTGGATGTTGATGCTCATTGCCAAGAAGTGATCCATCCTAGATGAATCTTTGTTCTTGCAGGACGTTTGTTTCTGAAGCATCTGTGTGAAGAATGATTGGTTTTATGATAGTGCTTACATGGATGAAGATCAAAACAGTGATATTTCAGATGGCCAACTCGATCACAGTGTTGGCATTTCACAATCTGTTGTTGTTGTTGTTGCTGTGGAAGAGGGGTAGAGTCTAGAACAGTTGGAGCTGAACTGTCATGAGGAGCAGGTGAACTGTCATAAATGAATCCAACACTCTGAAACTGAATGGGCTTGGCATAGTCCGGAATATGAAAGGACAAGTCCTTGTCATATCCAAGACCAGTTCTGTGCTTGTTGTGGACAAGCTGTTCCCAAGGTCTGATGATGGGCTTGGGAAGTGCAGACTGAGTTTCTGCATCTGCATGTAAAACTGCTGCTTTATTTGAATGAACTGTAACATTATTGACTTGTTGCTGATGGGAGTCTGTTTCAATCTTCTGAACAGAAACAGGTTTAGAATGATGACTCCACTGCTGTAATTCTGCTCGCTGAAGCTGAGATTCAAGCTCCAAAAAGTCTATTTTTTCCTGTGTATTCTGCAGACATGTTTTAATGTCACAAAGAGTGTTCTTGTTGATTTTAACTGTGTCTTCGACAATAGATTGTATCAGAGTTTTGAGAAACTCTAATACACCACCAATTAGAGTCATTTTCTCCAATGCAAACTGACACTTTAAAATTTGTTCACAACTATGAACCAATATTACTGCAAGATATTCTCAAACTTTGTTCTCCCAGAAAACTACAACAATCAAGTGATATTCTTCCTTGAGGAATGAACCAAAAGCAAGATTTGAACTCTACAAGTATTCTCCAAATCCACACACAATAAATCTTTGTCTCCGAATGCCCTTTGAGAAAGCTCGAACAGTAAAAGTTTCTTCTCGTAATGCCCTTTGAGGCGCAGAGAAAGCTCTAACAGTAAAGGTTTCTTCTCTGAATGCCCTTTAAGGTCGCAGAGAAAGCTCTAATAGTAAAAATTGCTTCTCTTCGAAGCCTTCGACGAGCTTCTGATGAAACATGCTATAGTGTTTTGGCCTTAATTGGTGTTTTGGTTTACATAATTTCCTTCTCTCTTGGTGTAGGAGCTATTCCATGGATTATAATGTCAGAGATCCTTCCTGTTAATGTAAAGGGCATTGGTGGTAGTATTGCAACTTTGACAAACTGGTTGACTTCTTTTTTAGTGACCATGACAATTAATTTACTTCTAGAATGGAGCTCTGCAGGGACTTTTTAGATTTATGCTCTTGTTGCTGCTTTTACATTTGTATTTGTTGCGGTATGGGTTCTTGAAACTAAAGGGCGAACTCTCGAGGAAATCCAGTTCTAATTTCAACGAAGTTGACCTGGTTATAGTTGTCATATTTTAGTGATGACTGAGCAGATTACTACAATGAAGCAATTTTGAAAGCTTCTGAACAGAAATACAGTGGATGTTATTAGTATCTGTAATGCTCTATCACGCCATTTTTTCCATGAACTTGGACATAAACAAGTGCCAAGACACAAATATTGCTACTGGGGAGGAAATTATTTCTTCTCTGCTCGCTGGCATGTTACTTGTTCCAAAATGGTCAACGGGTAAAATCTATGCGCGCTGTGGATCGTTGCGATATAGGAATTACATGTATCAATATAGTAAGTGCAGAGATGCATTTTGTATTCTTTTTCTCAGTAAGTACGAGAAATTGAGCTCCACGTTATTGTAATTCATGAGTTCCTTTACATATAAAAATGAGTTTCAGCTCATTGTAATTTATGAATTGATTGTTAATTTCGACCCTTTTCTTATCGTCTCCATCAGAAATGCGCTCTGGCTATCAGAAAAGCCACTCCCGCTATTCTATCTATATGCACATCTGTATATAGAAAATTTGAACTGTACGAAATGAACCATACAAAATAAATATAACCTGTTGATGGTGATTTAAGAGCGTGATAATCGTAGCATCCGTTCATCGGAGAGAGCCTTTTCAAATCTCGTTAGCGTCTGCAAGCTGATAGAGAAGGTGTGCTTGTTTACCTAAGAAAACCAACTGTGCGAGGACGACCCAATTCACGATTTCTGACTGCAACAATCCGTTCCTTTCAGTTTCCCTAAACAGCTAGAACAGGCGGAACGGTCGCTGTAGTGGGTAAGCCTGGGCAGATTGGAGCCAGCGATTTGGAATATTGACAGACCAGTGTCAGACCAATGTTATGAATAGATACGTTATGGTCAGAGGCAACAGATTATGGGACAGAGAGCAGAAGGCAGTGGACAGAGGCAAGCACTCAACGCTTTTAAACGGATGGTCAGTGGTCAGAGAATATGAAACGTTTTGGTGTCTGAGCATATGCAGAAATCACAAATAGAATATGTCAGGGCAGCACAGGTGTGGCAGACAGAGCGCAGCTAACGAAGGCTAGGCCAACGCTATTCAAGACAACTTAGACCAGTTGCTCAGGGAATAACAACATCTCATTTTTTTTTTTAACTAAAGGATGAACCCTGAGAAAGAAAACAGGCCACACATCATGGCTCTGATACCATGTTAAATACACATGGGAGCAAGAGAGATGTAAAAGATAAAACATGCAATACGATTTTATTAACAATTTGATATATATTTATAGTACAGGTGGTGACCGTTGGGATTCACATCCCAAGGTCCCTTGGACTGCTTTTGTCCATTCGACTTCCACACTAACCCATTTAGGATTAGGTGTCCAACATTAAATTTCTAAAAGGGAAATTTTTGTGGTAAAAATTTAAAATTTTTCTGTAGTCAAGGCACTTTTAAATTTTTTAAATTATCTCTAAAGTTTGACTATAGGAAGATAAGAACTTTTTCTAGATTGGAGCAATCAAGAAATTTATTTTAAATTCGGAATTGTTTGAAGTGTTTAGTATTTGAATTTCATGGTTCTTTATGGTAATTAACTTTCGGAATTTAAGTGCTTAGGTCTCTTACATGCCAAGTTTTATAATCAATGACATTGGGTTTGGAATATTTTGTGCTTGACATCTATTGAGATTGCTTGTTGTTAAATTAGCTCTAAGTGTGGTTTAATTACTTGAATTATTGGATATTTATTGCATATTAATTTTTTGAGAATTTTTTCAAGTAATTGTTAAGTACTCTTTTATGGAATTGTGGGAAATTGCATATCTTTTGTTTCCTAAACTGAGTATTTTTTTGAGCATCTATACAATTGGCATTGATATTTTGTGAAGAGGTTTTTGTTTTCTTTGAACTATAATTGCATTGGAAATAATCTAGATAAATTGAAGTGATAAGCTTATGATTTAATAAGGCATTATTCTGTGATATTTTAAAGCACATTGCTGAGCTGAATGTTTTAAGAGGTTTATCTTTCAGTATCTGTTTCATGATTAAGGGCTTTGATATATAACTGAGAAATAAATCGCGACATAAGCGCTTTCAATCCTTGATTTAGCTTCATCTCGCTGCATTTGCATATTAAGTTAGTCCTGTATAATTAAAATTTACTTCCAAGCATAAACTGGGTTGATAGAAAGATAGGTACCCATCCATCTTTGCTTGAGAAGGCTGCTTTTAATAGTATTTAAATTAGTGACCTTGCAGTCGTCAAAGCCACGACTCTGCGGCACCGAAGGTACTAGGTATGTTAGATTTTCAGGAGAGGTATCGTTAATCACGCCTTATTGTGCTTCACCTTATCTTCTCTTTGCCAATTGCTACGAAATCAGGCTCGATATAGAAAGGATTGAAGGGGTTAGACTTAGATAGACATTTTAACTAAAATAAATCAAGATTCTTGCATTTCACATTAGTTTTAGGATTTGCATTTCAAACAAGATAGTTATTCATCCAAGCAACAGTTACTCATCAATTACTTGGTCCTAAATCTTCTAGCAAGATAGTTGTCTAGCAAGATAGTTGACTTCATAAGGCACTGGTATCAATCGTTTAAATCAAATTGAATCCCATAAGTCTTGCTAAATCTAAAACAAGTTCTTGGTTGCTTGACTGTCTCCCGAACTGTTTGGTTCCCAACTAGTTCTCTTTCATTCCATTTTTGTAGGGTCTACTCCCCTTAGCCTGTTGTTGGGAGACAACCTTCTATCTGAGTTGTTATTGCGGTGCCTAGACATTCTGTGTGACAACACAACCCACTGTGGACACTCACGACCCTTCTCAAACAATGATCTAGAGTTTGACCCTCCTTCAAGCTTTAGTACAGGCCTGCGACCTTATCACCAAAGATCTGCCCACACAAAAGTGCTTCAAAACCAGACCCAAAGCATGCCCAAACATCAGTTCACAAATCACCTTCCATTACTCGAACCTGCTGCAAGGAGAACTCCTTCTCTTGAATGCTCCTAAATTCTAATCTTTGGCCAAACAAAGATCCTTTGTAGTGCGAGTTGCTCTTAGGATATCTCCAAGTGAGGGTGCAGGCACCCCTATTTATACAATTCGGTAGAGGGTCAAGGGATGTGTCTATTGGACTTATTGAGCTAACATAGACATAAGGCCAACCTTGATAATTTTCGTGTGAGAGAATAAATTCAAAAACCCATTTTTACTTATTCAAATTTGACGATCTTTAGGTTGATTTTGGTCCTCTCGAAGAGCGAGAGGAATCTAATGCCATAATTATCTTCTTCAAATGAGCAGTACAAAGTGGAATTTGGCCTTAGTTGCCAAATTTAACACTCCCTCTCAACTAGGGAGAATTCCACTTGACGAACCGACAAACATTATGCCATCTTGTTGCCATGACTCATCTCTGCTCTGGTCTGCTTTGCTGAATACTGATATGAATAATAAAGAAGAATCAATCAAGAGTGAGTCACTGCCACTCTCCACTGACAAAAGTCAGTCTACATAACCAAAGGGAGAACTCCAATCGAACTTGATCCCAAGTGATCAAGTTGAAAAAATATCATTCATCCTAGACATAGGGAGTACGACAGTACACGATGTGTCAATCGGTAGTGCTATGGTCCCTATCCACTTTCCCAACTCATTGACCAGATGAGAGGTACTTCCCATGTGTCCCAGACTACATGGGTGGGATGATGCAAGAACATCAATAGGGAAAGAATATATCACATCTTGCTCACAACCACTCGTAGGGAAAGGAGAAACCACATCCTACAAACACATGTCATAACCATACGTAGGGAAAGGATGAACCACCTCCTATAGTCACATATCACAATCATCATAGGGAAATGATGAACCACATCCTACACGCATGCAAAAATACCTAGAGTAGGGAAAAGATGAACCACATCCTACACGCATGCAAATCAACAATAGTAGGAAGAATCCTACATGTGGGGAAAGGATGAACCACATCCCATCAACATGTCAACCACAGATCATAGGGAATAAGCATCCTACATGTGGGGAAAGGATGAACCACGTCCCACTGACATGTCAATAGATGCTTATAAGCATCTTAAACTGGGGTTATCTGCAAGAGAAGTTGAACCACTCATCCTTCTCATATGCCATAGGAGAAGGTGAACCACTCATCATATGCATATGCCATCAACAGTAGGGAAGGTGAACCACTCACCCTACACACGTGTCATCAATCATAGGGGAAGGTGAACCACTCAACCTACACATGTGTCATTAATCGTAGGGGATGGTGAACCACTCACCTTGTATAGCACGCACCTATAGGGGAAGGTGAACCACTCACCCTATGGTTGCTCACAGCTCAATAAGTACCCCAATTATTTAGGAGCTCCCAAAGCTCAATGTTCAATCTTAACCAAGGATTCCTTCATATAGGGAATGGTGCCACACTGTTTTCTGAAAGTCAAGACTAGATCAATGGGAGCCTCATAGCTTCATTTAGCAACATATAGATGTATATATAGTAAACATATTGATTTGCAACAGAGATCTCGACAACACTTAGCAATCCTCTGCTTCTTGCACATCTTTATGAAGAAAATATTTGACTACTCCCTCTTACACATGGAGACCATAGCTTAAACTTGTTTTTCCAAAGTGCACATTGTCCATTAGACAACCCGCTCATCATCAGATCTGACCAGTCAAGCATTCCATAATTATGTCCTTTGCTGTACCATATAAAGTGGTATGTGAAGTACATCTTCTTTTGCAATTAGCAACAAAGGTCTGCTCAAATAGCTCACTGAAGTGCTAACTCAAATGTCTTAATAGTAAGCCCAACTTACTGCTTTATGCATTCAGCCACAACGAAGTTCCCAAACTTCAGTTTCATGAAATAAGGTGAATTATAGCATCTTACTGTTCATCATACTGCGCTTCAGCAATTTTACAAGATGTTTGAATCAACATCTTCTCCATTATGTCAGATCTTAAAGCTAAGGAAGAAATCAACTCCCTCTGAGGCATAGCTCCCTCTGAATATTTGAAATGAGACCTTGCCCAGCGAGTCATTTGCATAATCATTGGGTAAGAGGAGCTATATAATTCATTCGACCATTTCGGCATAAAGAGGAGTTGACACATAGCTTTTCCCAGATTTCTGAAAGGCTGGAGGAAGGCTGACATCAACTATTGCTTAGGTTCAATCGCATCATCATAGAGAAAGGACAAGATCATTGTAGCCATCTCCTTTTCTCGGTCAAGTCTGTAAAATTAATGGTGATGGCTTGAACAATATCAGAAGAAATTATTAGTCATCACATCTGATTTTGTACTTCATGGTTGAAGGCCTGTAATGGGATGCCTAGTTCTTGTTTTTCAGCAAAGAATATTCCTAAGGTACTTCTCTCCTTATCCAAGATGCCAAAGTCGAAGGTACTGCATATAAGCAATGAGTATACAGGTGCAGACATACTGTTAACCATCCTCAATTCAATTCGGCAGAGTTTTGCTGATTGATAAGACATATTGAATCATGGAGATGATGCACAAAAATTCAGTCATAGAAGTACTTAGATATGCCATGCACTTATTATTGTTGATACTCTAAGAATGCTGAGATGTCAAGCTAGTTTACTTCCAATATTACCTTTCAGATCATGTATACTGTCATTTAGGAAATGCCTTACCTTGAGGCGACAAACTGGAGATTTACTGAGGTCATAACAGGGATACAGTTTGTCCTATAGACATTGATTCGCAAATTTTGCTTGATCTAAAAGCGAAAGGTATAAAAGAAATACAACTTCACATTGTTATCATTGTCATATTGATGTCACCCTATGTTGTCAACTCTGTCACAAGAGCATTGCCACCACAATCATATGAAAATCACGTCATTGACATCAAGGAGTAGAGATCACTAAGCAGAGATCATGTTACTGTCCATTCATCTCAATACAAGTCATTGATAATGAGTGAGCTACGATAGGATGTTAGGCCTTCTATAAAAGTAATGCCCTGCCCTGGAGTATATGAAACCAAATGGGCAATGATGACACCATGAGAAATGAAACAAGTCATTGAAATACTTAGTGCGAGCAAGATACTATTCACTGTGCGAACCAGAATATTAAACATCGAGCCATAGACTCACGTGATAACACAATCTATCATATAATATATTTGAACCATGGAGACAGTGCGATTCTTTAATACAAGCCTTAAAAAGGTATCAAGACAAGGAACCGTAAACAGATTTGTGTACAACCTTTAGATCTCACAATGTTCTGAGCCATGAAAAGGAGTCACGATGCGTGTAGCGGAGAACTGTGCCAATCACAATAAATGCGAGGCTTGTGTCTTATATCAGTGAGAGACCATAAATGGAAACCTGTGCCATATACAGTGATTCCAAAACAAGACCATTTACTGTGTCAGAGATGTGAGATTGATATACAAGGAGCGATTGCAACATTCGAAGATTGAGAGCATTACAATGATGCAAATGCAATCATAGAGAAACCAAAAGCGAATCCTTATTCAATAAAGACCAAATCCATTAAGCAAAGTCACCGGGTAAAAGTTTAGAGGCAACAAGAAATTATTTGAGAGTCCTGAGAAAATAAGAAATATGAGTGCTTGTGCAAGAAAGAGATGCGAATTCTTGATCCAAGAAGAGATGCGAAACCCTGAATTTTTTTTTGTAAAATTACATAGGGATAACTAGTTGAAAATCTCAAAACTGAGACATGCCATTGTAATACAACTGAGATGTCACACCCCACTATGTTTCCAAACAAGTCTTAATTGTGATGATAGTGAAGTCATAACTATGTTGCCAATGAAGGCTCTCCATTACTGTGATTAGATTAATATAGTGCCCAGACAAATCATTCTACTAATCTGAGATGGACCGAAATACTGTTGTGAGATTAATTATTGTGAGATGAGACATAGGGATGTCATTTATACAACAAGATTTCAAAACAGAGTGTAAAATGTTGCAGTGAGATTATACAGATCAAAGTCTCTGTGCAATTTATTGTGCAAATGCAGAAGTCATCCAGTATTATAGTAATGCGGAAAGACAACTGCATTGAGATAGGAGGGATCACATGTGATTATAGTGAACCGGAAACTCTGACTAGAGAATCGAGACTATATAGTAATATTCTCCCATACATACTAGAGCATGATCATTGACTTACTAAACGCAGGGATACGAGACCAAACGCAGGGATACAAGACCTCTGCCATAGTGCCATAAGCGAAGGTAAGATCCTGTGACACTGTCATGCGAAGAGCCTCTATCCCAAGCTATGCAAATGCAATCTCTGAGCTAACCAAGCGAAGATGTCATTTGCCTCAGAACAGTTCCAAGCGAAGATGTCATTTGCCTCAGAACAGTTCCATACGATCCTCAGAAAATTCGTTATCCAAAATTATATCACTGATTGATCTAACTCTTGCTTGGGCTTGACTTCCCCTAGCTCTGATACCATGTTAATTTTTGAGTTAACATGTTCTTTGCATAGGATAGTTACTTCAGGGATCCATATTAGCCCAACTTTCTTTAGCAATCACATAAGATTATTATCATGATAGTAACTGAAGAAAGAACATAGACAAAAGGAGCAGAAGACAAGCCAAGACAAGAGGACACCTGAATATGGCACAAGCTAGGGAAAAACCCCGAGAAGGGGAAAACCCTTGATCAATTCTTTTTATTATAATTATCAAATGTTCAGTAGAGAATGAGAGAGATAGTACACATAAAAGTCAAATTGACTTGCCAATATGTTGAGCAATACCATTATACAGTTGTCAAGGAGATAACCCAGTCAAGTCTTCACTGTTGTATAATGCAACCACTTACCAGACTTCAAAAGCAGCTCAATCCTGGATGTATATGCAACCTTCTTTACTGAGGATGAGGATGGAAAATTCACAGTCCAAATAGGACCTCCATCCAATCCTATCCAAAACTTGGACTCAACACCTAGATACAAATCACACACATACCTTCATGCTTCACTGTTTAGGGTCTTCTCCTTCTGCTATTTGTCACGACCTGGTTAGGGCTAATCACTAGACATCTTCAGCCCTAATCTTTTGCTTAAGTATCCTTCTAATGAGGCTCCTTTATACTTTGTTGGATAGTATGGATACTTCCAGCCCATTGTGCAGACTCACGACCCTTCTCAAACAAGGATCTAGGGTTAGACCCTCCTTCAAGCTTTAGTACAGGTCTACGACGTTATTACCAAAGATCTACCCACACAAAAGTGCTTCAAAACCAGACCCAAAGCATGCCCAAACAATTCACAAATCACCTTCCATTACTCGACCTTGTTGCAAGGAGAACACAACATCCAAATGGTCTTGAAAAGGCTTTAGTACCCATCCTCTCCTCCTCTTGAATGCTCCTAATTTGCGGTCAAACATAGATCCTTTGTAGTGTGAGTTGCTCTTATGATATCTCCAAATGAGGGTGGAGGTACCCCTATTTATACAATTTGGTAGAGGCTCAAGAGAAGTGTCTATTGGATCTGTTGGGCCGACATAGAGATAAGGTTGAACTTGATAATTTTCGTGTGAGAGAATAAATTTAAAAATCCACTTTTACTTATTCAAATTTGATGATCTTTAGATCGATTTTTAATGCCATAATTATCTTCTTCAAAGGAGCTGTCCAAAGTGGAATTTGGCCCTCGTTGCCAATTTTAATGCAACTCCCATATAACATCGTAACTAACTACAAGGTTTTGTTTGCATTTTCTTCCTAAAAATTACATCTGTTTTATTTTTTAACTAAAAGTTTTAGGGAAAAATAGCTAGGACCAAGAACCAACATGTAATAAACAACTCATCCTTCTATGGATCAAATATTAAATTTACATCATTTGAAGAAGGATCTTGTGATTGTCGACATCCTAGTTCTATATCTTACTTCGGTGGTGATGTATCCTGCAACAACTTGCAATCCTTTTTTGGAGAGTATATCTGCTTGATGATTTGGCTCACTGGAGACACGTGTTCAGGAGCAAAGGCAAAATTTACCTGCCATTTTTATTGTCTTGCTTAAACACAGGTTCCAAGAGAAAGGTTTGAAGTTAATTTTTCCGTTTATCCAATCTATTACAGATTGTGATTCATAATGGATTTGAATGTTCTGGATATCTCTTTTAGTGGCAAGCCTTAGTAATATCAATAGTGAATTTATTTCAGTCTAGTTGTTTGTTTCTGGACCCAAAGTTGTTTTATACTTCACAAGATGACCATTTGAAATTTGTAGCACTCTTGCTCCATCAAATAATCCCCAGTTCCTTGTTTTGTCAATACCAACTATGATACAATTCTTGGCGCCTTCATTTTTTGGCCGTTACGTATGTCTTTATGGGAGAATTTGACATGATGAATTACATGAAAGAATGGGATTTATTTATCTTGGAAATCTGATTTCCTTGCCAAACAGCCTAGAAAATCTTCAAAGAGTTGTCTTCCCAAGGTTGCTTGGAAGCGGGAGCAGAAGCAGGAGTGGGGAGAGATTTTTATATAATAAATATTTTTATATATTTTGATGCATATATGTCAACATAAGCATGTAGAATGATAAATTAGTTATAAAAAGCATGGAAACATGGATTAAACCATATAACGTCAATCGTCTAATAGTTATAAACTTCATCAACCATAGGTCCACAAGTTACAACATCTCGATTCTCATCTTATTGGGTGTAGAGCTTGATTATCTTCTTGATTCAGTGGCCTTGTTTTAGTCACGTTTGGATCCTAGTCCTTGACGAGCGGGTGTGGGGGCTTGCCCCCCACTAGTGTTGTAGGGGGGTCCGGGGGGCAACAACATGCTTTGAGGCCCCCTTAGTGGGGGTTCGGGTGCAACACCTCAGAAATGAAATTTTTGAGAAAACTGCTTTGTAAAATATTGTAATTTTGTAGTCAATTTGGAGTCTGGACCGTTCATTTGGTGGAAAATCTGATGGGAGAGGTTATGTTAATTTAGGGTTTTTTGCATTAGAAGGCAACCATCGGTTTGTATGAGGGATTGTATTGTGGTTGGGTATTATGGTAGAGCAAATTTTTTTTGTGATGAAAAGAAATCTGCTTCCAAGTCTTCTAAGTGTAAGGCTCCATTTACCATATTATCCTCCTTTGGGTTGTTGTCCCAAGTGATATAAGCTTTATCAAATCGAGCCCACTCATAATAATGTGTCAACAACATCAAGTTTTAGTGTACATAAACTAAGCATTTTGCCAATTTTTATTGAGGCAGTTTCTTTTAACATTGTGGATGAAGCTATAGGTGCTCCAACACCTCTGTAGAAGAAGTATTAACCCCCTGTGAAAGTAGTAAGGAGGGAGTGAATCTTTCTTGGCGAGAGCAACTAGGGAGTGATTTTTTTTTTGCGGGAGCGACCAAGGAGCAATTTTTTTTTGGCGGGAGCGCACTCCCCAAAATTGCTCCCAAATGGGAGTGATTTGGGAGTGCACTCCCTAGGTCACTCTTTAACTGCTTTCGTTTGGAGCGTGCTTTGGGAGCGGGTGCAACTTAGAGCAAGGACACTCTCTCGCAGCCCTGTGTCTAATCACCATTGTTTAAAAGACTCCTCAAGTGTGTTGCCCAAACATGACCCTCTCCCTCAAGAAAGGGAAAGAGCTTCCTTCCAGATTGCCTTTATGAAGGGATAATGTAGCAAAATGTATTTTGCTGGCTCAACATCTTCTTTACATAAAATGCGTCGTCTTGGACACTGCTAGGATCTTCTCTGCGTGGAGTCCCATGTCGCAGTTTCTTCTTCAAAGCAAACCATAAGAACATTTTTGTTTTACGTTGTATATTTGCTTTCCATAAACTCCATCGCTAGATAGGTTTGTGAAAATTTCTTGAACTATAACTACTAGAATTTATTCATCTAAATGATTATCGATTAATTATTTTTCTGATTAATATCAAATAAATCTCACTGCAATTCTTAACAAAAAATAAATACGGTGCAAAAAATTTAAATTGGAACTGAGAAATTCATGCACACAATTAACACAGTTATTTTGGACTAATGTCCCCGGAAAAACCCTAAAGGGAAAACTAGTGCAATAGATAAGGGTTTATTTTATTATGTAGCAATAAAAATCTGAGTACAATAATTTGGATGCTCAACTGGCAATCCTCCAGAAAATATTCTGGTAAAGTAATTTGGAGTAATTTTCTCCCTTTTGCAAAGCTGTTGCAAATCTTGAATTCTTGCAATCACATTGCGAATTCTTGTAATCGTGAATTCCTACAATCACACGTGAATTGCAGTGCGACCCTTTCTACAGAAATATTCGACCTCCTCTCTCTTGCCAAGCTGACACTAGAAAATCCTCGAAATCGCTTTGCTATTGCTCCCTCAATCATTGATGCTCCTCCACTTGGTCAAATTCTTCCCTTGCTGAGTACTGCGTACTGAGAAATTTGCATTGCGTGGAGAATAGGTCCCTCACTTGTGTCACAACTGTGTTTATCTCCATCCCATTGACTTGCTCTTATAATCTCTTGCTAGAGCTTCAACAACCATGATTAGATCTTCATAAATGACTAAAATAATCTTAAACTCGATCCGTGTGAGTCTCTAGAGCATTCTCGATCATCCTCATTTAATTCCTATTAATAAATCAATTTTCCTAAGTTAGACTTAGGCAATTTTTAATTATTGAACAATTAATTTAATTGAGACGTTTCATAATCCTATCTCGCGAAACCTTTTCTAGGTTTTGGAGAACTTGTGTTCCTTAGCATCTTAGACACAAATCGAGGCTAGAACACTTGTCTGATGCTACAAAAACTAACACTCCCTCTTATCTATGAAGGTGTTCTCTCCACCAATATTGCTCTCCTGCACATGGATAGACCTGCGCTCCTGATGTTTGATTGACCTTCTCCACTTCTCCACGCTGACCAATCTCCTTGTCACTGGATATCATTGTGAAGTGAATATTGTCCATCGTGCTATTGCGCAAACTTTGATCTACTCATATTGCTACTGCTATTGCTTTGCTGCTGCAACTATTGCAATAATGAGTCTGATCTCCCCATATCTTGAAACGCTAACTTCCATATGGCTCCTCCCTTTGAAGCTAGACTCCCTCTGAGTCTCAATCTCCCTATGGGAAATCACTCTGCTCCCTCCTAGCAACTTGCATTGTCCTCCTGCACTGTAAACTGGACTGTGTAGCTCTGCGCTGGGAATCTTCTGGATTGAACTGCACTTGTATACTGCAATTGGGGAATTCGCACTACTTGTGTCATTGCAACTATCTCATGTGTACTGACTGCAACTAGTTTTGCAACTGTCATTTAACTGCATCCTGCTGACACTGTGTCATTGCAACCAGCTCTCCATTGCATCACATGTATTAACTGCAACTAGCTCTGCTGACAGTGAATCTTGCGATTGTGAAATTGTGGGCACCTGTAGCAAAGGTGATGGTCTCGTTGCAACGATATGGAATTGATCTAACTGATCTTGTTGTGGCAACTGCGCTAGACCCTGCTCAACTTGATATGAACAGGTATCAAGCTTCCCCTTTACTTGAAGGTACTACTGCTATCAACACAAACTCCTCCAATCTGGCAGTTAGTTCATCAATCTTTGCTCAAGCTATTGTTTGCTTCCGCTTCTTGTCCTTCTTCCTCTGAGGACACTGGGTGACATAGTGGACTTGCCACACCCGAAGCAGTTGATCTTTGACACATCATTCTTCTTTCTCTCTCCTCCCATTGAGCTTTGTCCTTGACTGAGACCCTTCTTCGCGTTGTGACTTGCACTAGACAACTCACACTTCTTGTTATCACTCCGAAAGTTTCTTGGCTGTAACAAAAAACTCCCTAAGGTAACTTTTTCAAACCAATCTTGCAGATTGAAGGCTAGCCCCTTCAATCCAGAGAGGGCTCTCTCTGACAACCTAATCACTAGGCTTAGCAACTGGCTGTGTCTTCACACAATGGCCAGATCTTCAGTAGGGTTTTTGGATTTTGAGTGTGGTGGTTGGGATGAAGCAAGTAATCTATTGGGTAATGGAGTCAACAAATCAAGTTTTTAGATGCAATTACCAGGATTTTGACTATATGAATCAAGATGGATAGGGTTTTTGGATTTTGAGTGTGGTGGTTGGGATGAAGCAAGTAATCTATTGGGTAATGGAGTCAACACATCAAATTTTTAGATGCAATTACCAGGATTTTGATTATATGAATCAAGATGGATAGAGGCCGGGTAGATGGCAAACTGTAGACATATCAAACATCATCTGAATGGTAGGAGAAGGAGAAAACAATTCTCTATGGTAGGGCATGAAACATGAATTCTGCAAGCTTTATGAGAAATAGTGCAGATGTCTAAATCATATGAATCAGAGCATTAAACTAATGAATTCTGTCACATAATCTCATTTAAACACCTGAAGATAACAGATAAATGATATCACATAGAAAGGAAACTCTCATAGAAGAAAACTGATTGAGCATACCATCACAGGAATCTCTGTATCATGAACATAATATCCTAGTCCTCTTGGCACTTCAAAAAATAAATAATTTGATCACACACGCAACAAAAGAATATTTTGTTTCAAAGTCCAACCCTTCTTTTTCATTCATTATATAGGAAAAATACATAAATCTGAGATCTACAATGTGTGGGAATGTATTAATTACAATAACCATCAAGATCCAAAATAAATGGATCTGAAAAACCTCTTCACCCATCTTTAGTCTGATCCCGAAGTCGAATTTGATGAGGTGGCCTTCAGCTGTTGACTTGACATTTTTATAGGAAACAAAATTTCGAAAAATCTGGCAAATTTCTGAAATATAGGCTGCAAAGAGGCATTCAAATCTCCCAAATTGTGATAGCTGTGTAAAAACTGAAAGAGGTTTTATATTCTCGAAAACCGTGCCCAATCTGGATGACAAACATAAAATAATCAAATATTTAAATCCTGAAAAACGGGCTGCAAGTATTCCGTCATATCTTTCAAACCATGCTATCTGAGTAAAAACTGGGAGGTTTTTTTTGTCATTGTTTATTATTCTTATTCTTTTGTTTTTTACAAATTCATCTCTATATGTTCAGAAACTACATTTGAAAATAGTGACTAAAACATGAAAATAATAGAATTACAAAATCTGGAAAAATAGGCCTCAAATTTTTCCTCTGTAATTTCCAAACCATGATGTCTGGGTAAAATCTGAAGGAGGATTTTGTAAATCATCCTGTTTCCAACAAAAACCTCGTTTGGTGTTTTGAAATTCATTATCACCTGTTTGAAATCTGTGTTCGAAGATAGTGACTAAAACAGGGAAATGCTGGAAACTGTCATTTTAGGGCAAACTGCTGTTTTAGGGTTTACTTTAAAATCCCTCTTTTAGGCTTGAAAACTCTGCAAAATGTCACATCAAGGTTTAATAACGGTAAAGCTTCTTGAAAAATGGTTTGGGCACTTGAAAAATAGTTTGGAAATTCATATTTTCAAAATTTTGTAGCGCTAGATGTAGGCATTCGATAGGCTCTGATTTGCTGCAAAACTTAGGGAAAGCTTAATATCACTTAAATAAACTCTTTTGAAATATTTCTAAGTTTTATGTCACCCTTCCATAAAAAAATTGCATAGGCCATTACATAACCCCTTGCACAATGAATTGATAATCATAACCTTTGGACCTTTAGGAAAGGTAGAACTTTGGTGCTAACAACTGGCTCCAATGGGGATACTGTCTCCCCAGGCGGCAGAAAAGAACCCGTAGACCCTGTGTCTGATCCATTGGGTGCTCCCAAGCTTTACCATGCAACTTGTAACTTGACTTGCAACTGAAACCAAACTGAAATCCACACTGTACACTACTGCAAGCTGAAAAACTTACGAAACTGAACTCAAAACTTTCTGAAAGAAATGCTTGCCCAGACAAGGTTATTGCACACCCTGATCTACACTTAGTTACTGAAAGTCTCTTCCCAATTAGATGATACAAAATTTCCAGTGCAGCCAAGCAAGGAGATGACCACTCGCTGGAATTTTGTTCACACCTTCTTTGAGCAGACAGATAATATTAGAAAGTGGCAACTCACGTTGATACTTGAATCCATAGTCTATAAATATCACAAATTCTGCCCTCGCTGATGTTCCTAATAGGCTGACAAAAGAATCCTGAAAAGCATGCAAACTCATCTCTTCTTAATGAGCAATAAGAGGAAGAAAAGCTCTGTTCATAACTGCTTCTTGTTCTAGTTTTATACCTTCATTGTTAACATCATTCTCGAAAAACATCACACAGCAAGTTGTTCATTATTCACATTAGAAAAAACCTTTGTACATTCTTGAACATGGAAATATGACTGCCACATCATGTTCATTGAAAACATTCGAAATTAACCTCTCTTGTGATTCAATGAGACTGTTGTCTTGGCCCTTAAAAATTTATGATTTTGTTAATTTCAAAGGTGTAAAATTAAAGATAACTTCAGTGTCATTCAAGGTGTTTAAAACATCTTGCTTTTCCTCGGTTTCTCCTTTTAGTTCTAGGTGACTATCATCATGACTGGTTTCACTGCTTAATGTTTCCATATATGCATTTTCAAAAATCTGGTTTTGATAAGTTTTTTCATGATACAAAATCTCAGAAAATGAATGAGATGAAAAACAATTTAAATGATTCTTCTCATACTTTTGACTGTATAAAGATTGATAATGTTGAAAATCTTCATGGGATGTAACCTGACTGTCAAGATGTAGAATTGTTTCATTTCCATCATTTTCAAGGGAAGGATCATAAATTTCAGATCTGAGATTTTGATCTATTTTACTTTCAGCCAAGGAAGAAACTAATGTTTGTTGCTGGGATGAAAATGCATAAAGGGCTTCTATAATTTCCTCATCCATGCCCTCTTCATTACGATACAAATTTTCAAAAAATTGAATGAAGTATTCACAACAATTTCCAAACGACCTATAAAGAAGGGTAACTTTCCTTACAATATTCAAAGAATGCTGTGTGGAAATCTTTCAGAGAATACAAGCTACTAGTTTGTAGTCTTTCATACCATGATCTTGCATCTCCTTCTAGGGTAGCCATAAACATCTTCATCAAACAATCTTCATGAAACTTAACCCCAAGCTTATGTACATGCATATGAAATTTAATCAAATAAAGCACAACATCATCCCCATTATGATCTCTAAATTTTGGCAAATATGATTGCCAATCTATGCACAAAATGCAATTTGGAAAACTCGGTATATGTTCACGGTTCTTCGGGGCATACCTTGTAGATCTGTAAATCTCCATGGCAGCCATCTTCGTGTTGTGGAGTCGCAAGTGACACTTCAAATTTTGGATCTCGCTAACAATGGAGTCGCTAAGGCAATGATGCACAACCTCTCTTGTGTATTTGATTTCTGCCCACCATCAGGAATATGATCTGAACAATAGTAATAAGTTCAGGGAAGATGAGTCACTCTTCCCTAGTATGGTCACCAAGATGTTATCTCCTAGTTTCTTAGCTGTAACAAAAAACTCCCTAAGGTAACCTTTTCAAACCATTCTGGCAGATTGAAGGCTAGCCCCTTCAATTTAGAGAGGGCTCTCTTTGACAACCTAATCACTAGGCTTAGCAACTGGCTGTGTCTTCACACAATGGCTAGATCTTCAGTAGGGTTTTTGGGTTTTGAGTGTGGTGGTTGGGATGAAGCAAGTAATCTACTGGGCAATGGAGTCAACAAATCAGGTTTTTAGATGCAATTACCAAGATCTTGACTGTATGAATCAAGATGGACAAAGGTAGGGTAGCTAGCAAAATGTAGACATATCAAACATCATCTGAATGGTAGTAGAAGGAGAAAAAAATCCATTATAGCAGGTCATGAAACATGAATCCTGCAAGGTTCAGGATAAATAGTGCAAATGTCTAAATCATATGAAGTTATGAACCAAACCATTAAACTAATGAATTCTGTCACATAATCTCATTTAAACACTTGAAGATAACGGATAAATGATATCACATAGAAAGGAAACACTCGGAAGAAATTTGATTGAGCATGCCATCTCAGGGATCTCTGTATCATGAACATAATATCCTAGTCCTCTTGACACTTGAAAAAATGAATAATTTGATCACACACAACGAAAGAATACTTTGTTTCCAAGTCCAACCCTTCTTCCTTTTTTTTCATTCATTATATAGGAAAAATACATAAATATGAGATCCTTAATGTTTGGGAATATATTAATTACAATAACCATCAAGATCCAAAAGAAATGGGTATGAAAAATCGCTTCACCCAACTTTAGTCTGATCCCCAAGTCAAATTTGATGAGGTAGCCCTATTGACTTGACATGCTTATAGAAAAACAAAGTTTCGAAAAATCTGGCCTATTTTTGAAAAATAGGCTTCAAAGAGGCATTCAAATCTCCCAAACCATGATAGCTGTGTAAAAACTGAGAGAGGTTTTTAAATCAACTCATTCCCCACAAAACCTCTTCAAGTTTGGAAAATTCATCTTCATATTCTCGAAAACTGTGCCCAAAGTGGATGACTAAAACGAAATAATTAAATATTTAAATCCTGAAAAATACGTTGCAAATATTCCTTCATATCCTTCAAACCATGCTAGTTGGGTAAAAACTGAGAGAGGTTTTTTTAAATTAGTATGTTACCAACAAAAACCTCTTTTGGTTTGTACAAATTCATTTCCATATGGTCGGAATTTGCATTTGAAAATAGTGACTAAAATAGGAAAATAATAGAATTACAAAATCTGGAAAAATAGGCCTCAAAAAATTCCTTTGTAATTTCCAAACCATGATGTTTGGGTAAAATTTGAAGGAGGTTTTTGGTTTTTTGAAATTCATCACGACCTGTTTGAAAGTTGTGTTTGAACATAGTGACTAAAACAAGAAAACGCTGGAAACTGTCATTTTAGGGCAAACTGCCGTTTTAGGGTTTAATTTAAAATCCCTCTCTTAGGCTTGAAAACTCTGCCAAATGTCACCTCAAAGTTTTTTAAGGGTAAAGCTTCTTGAAAAATGGTTTGGGCACTTGAAAAGCAGTTTGGAAACTTATAATTTTAAAATTTTGTAGTGCGCTACAAAATATTTTCGTTGCGCTAGCTATATATAAGGATTTGATAGGCTCTAATTTGCTGCAAAACTTAGGGAAAACTTAGATATAACTTAAATAAAATCTTTTGAAATATTTCTAAGCTTTATGTCACCCTTCCATAAAATATTTTCATAGGCCATTACATAACCCATTGCATAGTGAACCTTTAAGAAACGTACACACTTTGTGCTAACACTTCCTTCAACACTTGTCTCTAACAACTTGAATTCGATATGTTGCCCAGATTTGCACGTTGTCTAACTCGCACGACCTCTAATGGCAATCTCGTATGACCATCTCTGGAAAGCTGCAAAAAATTGCAATAATCAAAGAAAACTGAAGAATTTTACCTCACTTGAACTGACCAATCGATTTGGAAACCCTCAGTTTCCTTTGCAGAAACAAGCTTGGCCTCTTCAACAAACTTGCACCCTTCTGCGTGTAGCTCACACTGGATCCTACAACTTGCACTAGATTCTACAATTCGTATTGCTCACTGAGTGATGCTACCGGAAAATATATCTGACAAATATGCTGCCCCCCTTGACCTTTAAATCTATTCACACCTCCTCTGGGAAATAGATTCGACAATAGGAGATAAAATTACTGTGTCAGATCTGCGAACTGGGAAATTGGGCTACTTGATCTGCTTGCTTTAGCCCTGTCTACAGATAAATCGACGTTCTCTAAACTGGATAAATGAACTAGAAATGTTGTTCTCTTTCCAGCGACCCTGCTTTTGCTCCTTGCACCCCATTAGGAATGTGCAGATCTGCTCTTGCTTGCCTTCAAGTGTCCTTTTCCGGTACTCACACTTATTGGCTACACCTCAACATGGCAACTTGCACCACCTTCTGAATGTCGTTCTCCGAAATCTGGCACACGTACTACTGCTCCTGAAGCACGCACCGATTGAGTCACAATTTGCTACGACCTTCTGCAATTGGAAATCACAGGTCTCCTCATGAATAACTTGAATCTGGATATCCTCTGAGAATTTTGGAAATCTCCTCCTCTGTGTGCTTTTCCCTTCCACCTGACACTGATCTCATGCTGCAAATCCACTACGCCCAGATCTGCTGAACAAATCAACTGATCTGCTCATCGAAACCCTCTATTTGGCACATCCACTGCAAATTCCTGTAATCGCGAATTTATGCATTCACACTACAAATTCCGGCAATCACACTGTGAATTCTTGAAGTTGCGAATTCCTGCAATCACATTGCAAATTCCTGTAATTGTGAATTTCTACAATGTAATCGCGAATTCCTACAATCACATTGTGAATTCCTGTAATCGCAAATCCTTTCAATCACATTGAAAATTCCTGTAGCGGAACTCGACCCTCCTAGGCACTCTTGCTTCCTTCACCTCTTGGCCTCTGATCCGGTCAGACATTCTTTGATACCATGTGAAAATTCCTTGAATTGCAACTACTGGAATTTGTTCTCATAACTGATTATCAGTTTATTAATTTTTATGATTAATATCGAATAAATCTCCCTGCAATTCTTAAAAAAATAAATACGCTCTTGAAAAATTAAACTGGAATTGAGAAATTCATGCACAAGATAATCATTGTTATTTTGGACTAATGCCCCCAGAAAAATCCTGAAGCGAAAACCAGTGCAACAGATGAGGGTTTATTTTATTATGCAACAGAAAAAATCTGAGTACAATAATTGGGATGCCAAACTGGCAATCCTCTGGAAAGTATACTAGCAAAATAATTTGGAGAAATTTTGTCCCTTTTGCAAATCCACTACAAATCATGACTTCTTGCAAGCACATTGCGAATTCCTGTAATCGTGAATTCATGCAATCATGCACGAACACCTGCATTGCGGCCCTTTATGCAGAAATATTCAACCTCCTCTCTCCTGCCAAACTGACAATGGGGAGACACTGGAAAATCCTCCTGATCTTTATGTTGTTGTTGCTCCCTCAATTACTAATGCTCCTCTACTCACCGAAATCCTTCCCTCATTGAATATTGCATACTGGGAAATTCACAGTCCTTGGAGAATCACTTCCTCACTTGTTGTGTCACAATTGTGTCTATCTCAATCCCATCAACTTGCTCTTATAATCTCTCGTTGGAGTTTTAACGACTATGATTAGATCCTCATCAGTGGCTAAGATCATTTTAGACTTTATCCATGAGAGTCTTTAGAGCATTCTCGATCATCCTCAATTAATTCCCATTAATTAATCAATTTTCTTAAGTTAGGCTTAGGCAATTTTGAATTATTGATCAATTAATTTAATTGAGGCATTTCACAAGCTTATCTCACGAAACCTTTTTGGGTTTTGGAGAACTCGTGTTCCTTAGCCTCTTAGACACAAATCGAGACTAGAACACTTGTTTGATGCTACAAAAACAACAGGGTTCACAACGAGGCTCCTCAGAGAACGTTGCTTTATATCCTAGCATTGCTGTATACCCATTCACAACTAGGTTCTTGGACCAAACTTTTGTCTAGCATGATTTTGTCATCTCTACTAAGTTTAAAGAAGCCGAGTTGAAGTCTAGATGTACAATTTATATCAAGTAAACTTTCTAACCTTCCAGCCCCAAATGGTGAGTTGATTTCCACCCTTGATGCCAAATATAGGCTTGCATTGTGTATGCAACATCAACTACAGTGATGACACCTTTATCATGAAGAGTTTAAATGATAGCTGCAGGAAACCTGTAAAGGCTTGCACATCCTATGCACGGGTTTGGCTCGATTCTAAGTTGGTCTTCATTCTCAATCCTTCATGCTAGCTAGTTGCTTAGAAAAGGGAGGGATTGAATTAGTGCCTTCCATCTTATGGGCACATTAACTTAGAACAATGTGCTTGATTGGGAATCTAACCCATTCTTTAAAGGATAATGGATCTACATATTTCTGCCATATGCCTTGTTGCCGTAAACCTTCACCTTTAAGAATTGTCTAAAGATTCTTAGTTACAAGTGTTATTCCAAAAAGTTAGATATTTATTTAGGCCCTATTTAAGGTGTAATTAGGGTTGTTTAGGTCTATTTCAAGTGTTACTAGGCTTAGTTTAGGTGTATATATTGGCTATGTTTAACATATTAAGTGCTTCATTCCTTGATTAAAGCTCACTACACCATATTTCTTTTTAAAACATTAGATTTTTTTAGCAGGCTAACTTGCCAACAAGACCATGAACAACATGAGAAGATATCTGTTGAACTGTATAGTTACACATGTACATAGCTTATATGCTATGCCATTTTGTGCACAACCACCTTGCTATCACTCAGTATTTACCCTAATGTCACTTTTTTCTTTTGTTATTTACACTGATGTTATCAGAATTGAACTGGTCATCGAACCAATTGACCCTTGAACTGGTAACTGTTATGTAGGGAAAATTTTATAGGCTAAATTTTGCAAATGGGGTATTTTTTTGTGCTTTTCCAAAAAAGATTCGCCAATTTCCACTATTTATAAAAAAAATTTGTCGAAATTTTATAGTATAAAAATTAGTTTACCTTAAAGATTGCCAAAATTTTATAGTATTATTTATTAATATATTTCACCTGCTGGGCTGGTTTTGTACTCGCGTGACATGGCGTTGATTCCAATCACTACCACTTTAACCCTAGGTGCCTACGTATGCCCCTTTTGCATGCACAAGTGGATTGGGGGGAATTTGAACCTCAAACCTCCTCATGCATAACACTTCATTTTCATGGCCATCACCAATTGAGCTGCGCCTTAGGGATTATTATAGGGATTGTATAAAATCAATAGGTATTTGAATAGTTTTGTAGAATTATTAGTGTTCCATCAAGTTTCTGGAATGGAGAGATGTGGGAACGAGGAGACGCACATGGGGAACATGTGGAAGCACCCCCAAATTTTAGGGAAATTCGGGTTGGGGGGGGGGGTGAGGGGGCATAAATGATTCAATGAAATAGAAATAGTAAAATATTGTATACATTGATTTAAATTCATCATTCAACATTCAAGAGTCTACATTGATTTAAATTCATCATTCAACATTCAAGAGTCTACATTGATTTAAATTCATCATTCATTATTTTAAAATAAGATTAGTACGAAGCAAAATAGTAGATACTAAAGTTTGTAAAATGAAATTACTTAGTCTAAGGTAATCAATATTTAGAGTCAAGCCTCAAAAGTTAAAAACTGAAAATGAACAATGGATAATGAACCAATGGTATTAGAATTAGATTGGTCATCAAACTGGTTAACCCCAATGACGAGAATCTGACCAAAAAATTGGTTGACCAAAAAATACAAAAATATTCATATTTTGAAAAAGATACATAAATATTCCTGTGCATCCATATGAATCCAAATGACCTTTGAGCCAAAAACACATCAATAAAGGAGGCTCTAAATGACCTCTATGTTCCAAAAAAAATCATGCTACAACAAATACCTACTATCATTAAAATCATTGCCTATATTGGGATCCTCATCAACACTATCACCCTCTAAGCATAAATATATGACAAGAAAAGCTTAGCATATCAAATCGGGATTTTGCTCGAGTGATGGGTACATTTTTAGTGGTGTCATGACAAAGGAGTTTAATAGCTAATGCCACCAACATCAAGCTACATAGAGGGCTTGGTGCGTTTGATTAAATGCTAGTTCCATGCCCTAGTACACAACATACTCTAACGAAATGTTGCAATTCCTTCAATCTTGAAACCTTGAACATTGTTAAGCTTGTTGGATTTTGAGTGGGATATAAAATTCTACTTTCTCCCCATTGTTGATTTCTGTAACTGCAAAAGGTCTTCTTCTAGCTTTGTGTCTTAGCATGGAGAAGACTTAAATTTGCCTCTTTGGGTGCTTGCATGCGATGTGTAAGTAGGTAGGTTTATTAATGTCCAACTGATGACCACAAAAGTAGGTCAACGAGACTAAAAAAAGTAAATTTAGTATGACTAGAATGTGGGAGTGCAAGCGCATCTCCTAAAACAATGCTAAAAATAACATATAGAGAGAAATAAACTAGTGGTAGTGCTGCCACAATACAAGGGACTGTGGTGTGATACAAGATAGTCAATAGTTTGCGTCATGATACAAAATAATAATAGCTTGCTAAAAAGAAATGAGTCAGTGAGATGGTAAGGTTTGGCAATGGAGCTAGAGATGTTAGGGGTTCCTAAGTTTAATGATCAATGGCGAGGGAGGTGAATTGGTATAGGTTTGTTGTCGAAGTTTCTTGTGGCCAACACTGGATCCAACTATATGATTTGTAATGCCCCATATGAATTAATTTCCCAAGGGAGGATGGAATAGCGTATGCCCCTTTTTTATTAGTTTTGGTGGAGGTGATCCCACACTAGCTAGATTTCCCTTTTCTCTATCTATCATAAGACTACTTATTTGGAGCAGTTTTGGTTTGCTTTTGGCTCACAAGGAAGAAATCTCTCTGAGGTCATTTATTAGGTAAATTACTGGACAACTAAGGCCATCTTTATTCTGAAGGCTACTGAAAGGCTCTCTCTATGCAAGCAACAAAGTCTTCTTTGTAATTTTTTCAAGTTTTTTGGCCACGAAGCTCTTGGGTGAGGAAGGATCAAATAACAAAGATCATCCCTAAGGTATCGAGTCCCAGTCTTAGGAAAATGAGGTATTTACACTATAGATAGGGTTCGTTTTGAGTAAAAGAATAGGGCATTGAACCCCTAATTGGTCCACTAGTGCCTCTCTTATGGAATGACAATGTTCAAGGGTATGCGCCTCATGCAATTCTAATACAACAAGGACTTTTTCAAGTCAATGTCACTTTTTGAAGCAGTGGCAACCCTCTAGGGCTTTATTTGTGGTTTGCCATACTCCTTGAGGCAATCAGGGTTGGGACATAGACACTAAAATCCTTGTTGAGGTAGTGAATGCCCCTTCAACTTCTCGGGCTTACACAAGACCTTGAAGGAGCCTCCATAGACGTAGAATTGGGCAGCAAGGCCTCTAACAACCTTCAGAATTGGCGGCTTGCACAAACATGACCAACACAACTAGGTCAAGGAGTGTACCCCAACTGCATGAGGAAGTCAGAAGAGAGGGTTGTCACAAATCGTCCTCATCAGTAACCAATATGATGCAACAATAGATAATTAATGAGTTATAAATTAGTATTGAATAGCTCTAGTGCGAGTATTGGTCTATTGAATAGTGATAATACTATTGGTGAATTATTGGTTGAATGTTTGTTGGGAAATCAACCCTAACTTGTTGTTTTGCTTAAGAATCATATTGCTTTGGGAGATATTTATTGCTGTTGGAAATCTTTATGCTATTCAATGTACCCACTGTTAAATGGATGAATGAACATGCAATACTATTGTGTAATTTTTTCGAATTATTTGGAAAAAGTCAAAATGAGAGCCACGAGGGCAAAAACACCCTCGCACGTTACATTGGTATGAGAGTTGTGCATCTTGTTAGCTTGTGAGTGTATGAGCCTTGTATGCTTCCAAAAGATACAATTGACGCTACAATTAGAAAGAAAGGAATTATCCATAGTACAACCATGGGAGATAGGGAAAGACGAGGAGGACAGTATACTAAGGAACTCTTGCATGTGTTAATCCATTGGTAGACAAAATAACCAATTTGCTAGTACAAGGGCAACAATAGATGGCTTGGGGACAACAAAAAATGATGTAGCTCATCCAAACTATAAGCAATATGAGTGACAATGTTGCTAATGGTTTGAATGTTGGTAATAGGACTAGTGATGAAGGGAGAAACAATCATAATCTTGGCCCCTTCAATACTTTTGCACAATCTAATGCTAGGTAACAAATGGAAGTAATGATAGACCCTTACTTCCTCAATTTTTAGACAGGCAACCAATGACAACCCAAGGAACAACAGAGTATAATGGACTCTCTAGTGAGTACTTTCGGGAGTATGCAACATTGGAATAGAATACACGGGCAACCATATCTCTCTAAGCATACAACAACATCAAATACAAGAATAGACCCAAAGGGCAATAAACTTAGGATTTGATGCACAAGGTAGGAAAGATACCATCCCCTCCTTTGATGGATCATCTAAATGCTCATCTAGGGCTTGGGTACAAAAGTTGGACACTTGAATCCCATACAGGAAGCATACTTGATCCAATTTGCCACATTACACTTGGAAGGGGAGGCACATGAATGGTGGTACCATGGACTAGTCACCTCAGTGCACTCCAACATAACCTCTTATGTGGACTTCACCCATAGGGTGATAGAACGTTTTGTTCAAAAGGACCCCGATATGCATCTTAGAGAGTTGGTACAACTTAAACAAACCAGAACACCAGAGGCTTACATCAAAGAATTCGATTGGATAATAGTCTTGGTGATAGACAAATCCGAACAAAGATTAATATGCTTTTCACAAAAGGGTTAGCCGAACCCCTACATGGTTGGTTCAAGTCCGTCATGTCCACTACCTTGTAGGAGGCCATCACCAAGAATCGAGATGTGGGAGGTGCAACACCAAAAGTGAAGACGTCATCCATACTATAAAACCCTCCGAAGGACAAGGACAAGAAAGCATCTCAGAAGGACAAAACCAAGACGGATTGGTTGGATGAAGAAATTGGAAATGAGCTTAGAGGAAAGAAGCTCTCTTTCACTTGCAAAGAGACATGGGAACCTAGTATTCGATGTTTGGGAAAGGGAAAGATTCACTACATTGAAGTAGTATCCGACAATGACAATGAAAATGACATGACGTTGGCACCAAGCAAAGAGCCTAACATTCCCAAAGAGGTACCGCCCTTGGAATAGTATAAGGGAAATAAGAAGCATGCCCAAAAATTGGAGGCGGCAATATTGACACCCTCTCAGGGGTTTCTAAATATCATACATTCAAAATTAAGGGTGTCATACAAGTGACAATGAATCATGGCATTGATTGATGGTGGAGTAATGCACAACTTCATTGATGTAGCCGTGATGGTAAGGGGAGTCATCCCTACCCCAGAATTTGAAGGTTTCGAAGTAATGGCAGTTGATGTGTAGAATATGACATGCACACAGATAGTTCCTTGTTTGAGCATCACATTAGGTAATTTTACACTTACTAATGATTTTTATGTGATAGAATTGGCAGAGACTAATGTGGTGCTGGTATTACAATGGTTGTACTTGCTAGAAAGATTTTTAATGAACTACCAAGTGATGGAAATGGAATTTCAAGACTTAAATGGCAGCAAGATAATACTAAGAGACATGACCAATGGTGGCCCCAGAGTTGTAACAACCAAGCAAATGGAGGTCACACCTTAGCAGGACGAAGTAATTTGCATGGCAGCATGTAGGAGTGCAAGACCCAGATTGTCAATTAGCAGATTACAAGCTTATGAGCTGGAATGCAAAGTGGACATTGAACATGACATATGAACATTTTTGAGACATTGGAGAGCCCACCTCTTAATGGAGTACTCTAAAAATAAGTGTTCCTGCGAATTGTTGGACGAACTCCTCCATGATGACAGGTACAAGGTAGAAGATGAGATGATATTCTATGAAGATCAGGTATATTTTGTCCCTGAATCTACAATTAGGGACAAGCGCATTAGAACTCCACATGACAGACCAACTAAAGTCACATTGGAGTCTCACCCTGAAACCAGGGAGTGCACTATAATATGGAACAAACGATTGGCAAAAACAGGCCAAAGACTGATGACAAAGACCCCAAAAAAAATCTAATCGCAGCAGACCTGCGTGAAGTTGATGGCAACCTTATAAATGAAGGGAACACAAGGCATATTGGCTGTAAGAAGCATCGTAAAAAGCATGGAAAATAAATAGGGAAAATGCTAAGTTCTATTTGCACAATTTTTTTGTTTTGTGTAAGAGACTCTTTTTACAGAGTTTGGTAGCAAAAGATGCTGATTTTCCAGGAGGGTCTCGTACACTTGAACTATGTACCAAATGTTGTTATGGAATTGTTATTGCACTCAATGCCTACAGTGTTGTTGCAGTTTGCTGTGCTGCAAATTATCTTGGATAACAGAAGCTATGAAAAGGTGCTATGATCGTATTACAGTCTGCCAAATCATTCTTACCATGGTCAGGTGACTGTAAATTTCCAAGTAGAAGTATTGTCATTAATCCCTCTTAGGTTGATGGGTCCTTCACATTCACAAGGAGGAAGTTATTGAGAGGCCTACCATGCAAAGAAGACAGTGGTTTAAATAATGGGAATGGGCCATCTTTGAATGATGTGAAGACAGCAGCAAAAGTGAGGCATATTGTGGGAACTAATGTGAACTTATTACCTCCAGCAAATGGATCAACTTTTGGCAGTGTATTTTTAGAACTAGGGAAGGCTGCTACTACACCAGAAAAAGAAGTATTGTTTGAAGTAAAATTTGTTTCAGCGATAACACACAACTGTATGTTATTCACCTATGATCTGGAAAGTGCAAACAATAGCTATTACATGATGACATCTTCAACCAGCAGTATGGTTATTGGGCTGGAAGAAGATAGAGGGGGTACTAGCATGACAACTGTAAGGATTGAAGGAAGCCTTCTGTTTTTAAAAATTGAAGAAACAAGTATGTAGCACCCGGACATACAACTGTTGGAGGACTAGCCATGTCGGAAGGGGGGATTGTAATGTCCCCTATGGATTAATTTCCCAAGGGAGGATGGAAAGCTTATCCAACCCCGTAGGCCATAGTCTTTGATAAAGGGGAAATATTGTACAATATTTCGCTCGTGGAGTGTCTTGTCTGCCCTAGAATTCTATATGGATTTGAGGTTTGGGGACTTGGTTTACTTGAGTCTGATTCGTCCTTAGTAGAGAGGGTACAGACCATCCTCCTTCGCCACTTCATTTGATGCAAACAGACAGTTCCTTATCCCATCATCCTCACAGAGTTTGGCGCTCTGACCTTTTGACTTGAGGTAGTGTTCAGTCTACATAGAGCCTTCTACAGAGTGTATGGCATAACTGAGAAACAGAGGAAGCTCAGAGCTATGAACAAAAAATGTAGGATTTTATAATTCGATATGCACAAAGAAAATAAATGCATTACATGGTGGACAAAGAAAGATAGAAACTATATTAATGTTCAAGATTCGGTAAAACCGGGCAGATGAAAAACTCTAAATATAAAAGATCTGTACAGAAAAAATAATAATTACATTTCCATCCATAAAATCTCTTAAAACAAGAGTTTATCCATAAATTAATCTTATCAAATTTATCTCAAAATTTGATGTATGAAACATAAATTACAAAAATGATCTGCAAAATTAAAAATGCCCCGCAGCAGGGCAGTGGGATTTTTATTATTCTTCCTTTCTTCAATCTTGAAACATGAGAAGAGATTGAAGGTATTCTAGTGACTAGCCTCTAGGAAATACTGAGGCACTTGAACACATCTGTATTATCTGAACCCTTCTTAAACGGATCACTGTTGAAACTTCAGTCACACTCTAGCTGGCTGCTGGAAAACCAAATCTCTCAAGAATCTAAGATGAAAAGAGAATGAAAGTGAAATGGGGAGTTATATGCCTTTAGTGTTGGCTTAAAAGAGTTTATGCTCTGCCCTCCCCAACCCCCCCTCTAAGCCCATGTTTTAGCCTTTTCTCCAGGCTTTGTGGATGTGGGTTCTGTATTTGCCTCCAAGGGGTTGAATTCACGAGTCTTGGTGGAAATTAGACAAGCCATGGTGAGTTCTGGTTGAGTTTAGCCTGGAGTACTTGTTTCAGAAGAGACTAGGCAGGCTTGAGTCAGTATCAAGTCTTGCAAAACAGCTGATAACTATCCAGTAAAGTAGTGAAGAACGAGGGTAGAAAAAGAATGTTAATGTCAATCGGAGGTAGGTTACGTAAGTTCATAGAATACATGAATGACTCTCTCACTGATCTCATCATACATTACATCATATGTATTACCCTACGAGGGTTAGGTGGTCTAACCAACCAACCCTAATACTAAATATGATTGTTCACCATATTATAATGCTATGCTATGGTTACTTTAATACAATCTGTATTAATATTTATATTGATGTCAGAGCTCACTGTTTGCTCCTTTCTTCCAATGAAAAAAGGAGTAAACTTGGTCTATTTTGTATGTTGTGTTGGCAACTTGGGATGTATATTCTCTGTCTGCATTATCAGGTCACAAGAACATGTGGTGTCCTGAAAAGGCTGAGGACAGGAATGCATTGTTACTTGTTTTACCTTAAAATACAGTGATTCAAGATTTATAATATCTAAATGTAGTATTTAAAAGTTAACAGTAGCTATGCAATGTGTTGAAAATAAGACATTTCCATAAGATGACACGCGATTTTCTTTTTAGTTAGTAAAAAACATAGGTTTATGACATCATGTTTCAATGCAATACTTCGCATTGACCATGTAGTGCGTTGAAAATAACTTTTTGGTAATAAGACATGATTTTATTTTTCTTACAGTGAAGCAAAACAAGCACTGCGCTGATCTATCTGTCCAATTGTGGAGGAACCTGTAATTAGCACTAGATTATGCTATATCTATTCTTGTTGATTCTAAAAATATAGATTCATAGTTTACTTTCAACTTTAACAGATGCTATTTTGCGGCCTTATTTATTGGCAGAGTGAATGTCACATATAAATGTGTATATATTCTTGTTTCCGTTTCAAGTTTCAACTTCTGGCATATGGCTGACCTTTTTCCTATATTGATTAGGGATAATGGTAAATCTGTTTGTACAACTATAGAGTGGCTGGAGAGAAATAACATTCTCCATCACACGTTGCGATCCCATCTACACCACAAGCAGTATGTAGACCAGGTACTAGACATGTTCATATTTGAACATAATAATATTTGTACATCATCTTATATCATTTGTATTTTCTGGAAGCATGAATTTGAGAGAACTATGTATGTTAGGTCCAAAATATTATGAGGCTTCTATTGTTGGAACATCGACTATCAGAAGAGCATTTAGATGCCATTTGGGCTGCTACTGAAAAGCCGGACCAGTTTGAGGCGGTATCCAGCACATCCTTTGTTATTATTTCCATCAGAGTTCTGCATATATATTTTGGCCTCATTTTTGCTTGTCAGATGTTCCAAACTGAAATTTGTAATTCCGTTGATGCAGGTGAAAGCCAATGTCTTTGACCTCATTGCTGATTTGGCTTGGTCATTTTCAGACAAACAGTTGGATAGTCTCTTTGGCAGGTTGAAGCATGTTCAGGTACTCTAGATAGAATAGTTCTTTCCATGGTAATCCCTGCTCTCACTCAAAATTCATGTTGTATTGAGTTGATTGATTGTTGCTATTTTTTCATCTATAATAGCCTGAATTGTTTTATGCAGGGTCGATCCACAGGTGACATTATTAAAATCCTTACCTTCTTGAAGAAACTTGCACGAAGTGACAACAAAGGAATTATGGCCGAAAGGTACTTTGTATTTTACTTTGTGATTGCTGTTGTTTTGTGAAATGACCAATGGTTCATTTGCTGAGGAATATCCATCATAAGAACATAATTGAAATCCATATAGAATAAGTAAATATATAGTGTGATGAATAAGATATGATTGAATGATAAGAATTACAGTGCCATGTGATGGTGTACTGTTTAGTCTACTATGCATTGGCTAGCCACAATTGTTGATAGGTCATGTCCCTTAGGATGTGTTGTTTATTTGATATTTATTTATATTTACATACATTATATTGTATAGGTTAGGGCTTCAAAACCAGAATAGGCTGGTTCGGTCCCAAATTGGCCTATTTCACCGAACCGGCCAGTTCAAGACCAGGTCCATGTGGTCTATACCTTCGTGGGTCAGTGTAAAAAAATTGCCGCCTTTAATTTTCTTAATTTTTCAGTTAGTTGGCCCACTTCTAATTCTTCCCTTGGCCAGCCCTATATTCAAGCCTATGGCCCTCAGCCTAATATTGAAGCCTATGGCTCTAGTATTGCTATGCAATTTTATGGTAATGTTAAATTATTAAAGTAAACCTTTTATTTAAATTTTAAACATTACCATGAAATGACTCAGGATGCTTGAGAGTGGTTCCAACCTCATTGGATTTCATATGGAGAAAGTAGAATTTTAGATTTCACTCAAAATCCAGCAGACTCAACAGTTTTTCAGGATTTCAAGATGGGGGGTTGCAATGTTTCCATTGGATTTCGTCATTTAAGAGGGTATGAAACTAGTATTTAATAAAGAGCACCAAGCACTTTATGTACTCTGATGTTAGTGGCATTGGTTGTCAAACTCTATCATGACTACTAAAAATGTACCCATCACTCAAACAAAATCTTGAAATGACATGCTACGTTTTTCTATCTTATTTTAATGCTTAGAGGTTATATTGATGACGAAGTTCTCAATATAGGCAATGATTTTAATGATATGTAGGCATTTGTTGTAACATGGTTTTTTTTTAGATGCTAGAGGCCATATAGAGTTTATTTGTTGATGTATTTTTGGTTCAGAGATGGATTGCAGTCGATGCTATTTTGGTTGTGTACCCTTACATGCTATATAAATGAGAAATTTTGCTGATTTGAGTATAAATGACTTGGATTCATATGGATGGACATGTATATATATGTTTTTCGTTAAAATTTAAATATTTTATGTGTTTTTGGTCTGGTTTTTTTTTTACAGTTCCGGCCCAGTTCGGACCGGTTCCTGATCCACAAGGTTTTTCGGTTCGATTGCCAGTTCGGTTCTGATAACATTGTTGTGAAAGAGTTAGACAATCCTTAATTCAATTTTCTTCAAAATTTTGTGGTGATGACTTCTATGATTTGGGAAATGATAAGATTCCATACTTGAACTTCCCTTCAGTATAATAGGATCTTCTCTTGACTTCTCTTGTTGATTGTCTTTGGTTCATTGAATAGTACAATGACTTTTATAACTATGATGACAGTACAGCATCCTTGTATCTTGTGTCTTATTTTTGGAAACTGCGTATTTCAATTCCATTGGTGATAAGATTTAAATATAAGCATCTTTCTGATCTTTGATGTCTTTTGCTGGCTTTCAACTGAGATATGCTAGTTATGCTTTTCCATGGAATCTGATTTAAAATTGGTAGGATTACTAAAAAAATTAATTCTACACATGTATCTTTGTCCAAAATTTCTAAAAGAACCTGTTTTGGGGTACCATAGTTTTCATAGGAAGCCCTCCATGAAACCATAATCTCATCTCAGTTATTGGCTCTAGATCAATTCATAGCACTTGTTTTAGATTGCAACTTCAGTTACTAATCCTTCCCCTGCACTACATGGGTTTCCCTCAGCTGTCCCATTAAATTTAAAAAAAGCTTGTTACTGTGGGTGTGATTACACATTGGGGGTTTCTATGATATAACTGCCCCTTTGCTGGCTTTCAACTCAGATATTCTATAAAATTTTTTATTGGACCATTCAAGCTGATAAATCAAAGACATTGTTTAGTATTAGACTATTAGAGTGTGTGTGTGTGTGCGTACATATAGCGCTGTTATTCGGAACGGAACTGGTGACCAAACTGGAAAACCTTGTGGACTGCGAACCGGTCGGAACTAGACCAGAACTGGTAAAAAAACACGGCCAAAAAACTGGTTGACAAAAACTCAAAATATTCCTATTTTAAGGAAAATATATATATTCATGTGCATCCATATGAATCCAAACCAATTATACACAAATAAGCAAAAGTTCTCATTTATATAGCATGTAAGGGTGCACATAATCAAAATAGCATTGAGTGCAATCCATCCTTGAACTGTAAATACATCAACAAATAGGCTCTAGATGGTCTCTAGTGTCCAAGAAAATCATGCTATACCAAATACCTATATATCATCAAAATCATTGCCTATATTGGGATCTTTGTCATCAATATAACCCTCTAAGCATTAAAATAAGATAGAAAAAATGTGGCATGTCAAGTCAAGATTTTGTTTTGAATGGTGGGTACATTTTTGGTAATCATGATAGAGGAGTTCGACAACCAATGCCACTAACATCAGTGTACATAGAGGGCTTGTTGCTCTTGATTAAATACTAGTTCCATACCCTAGTACATGACAAAGTCCAATGGAAACATTGCAATTCCCCCAGTCCTGAAATCCTGAATAACTGTTAAGTCTGTTGGATTTTGAGTGAGATCTAAAATTCTACTTTCTCCATATGAAATCCAATGAGATTGGAACCACTCTCAAACATCCTGAGTCTCATTTCATGGTAATGTTAAAAATTTAAGTAAAATGATGAAAATGAAAGATAAAGGAGAATGTCACTTGTTAAAGGATGAAAATAAACGATAAACTAGAATGTCACTTGTAAAAGAATAAAAATAAAAAAATGAAAGATAAAGGAAATGTCACATTAAGAATTTAACATTTCCATGAATTACATAGCAATACTAGGGCCATAGGCTTGAATATTCAATATTAGGCTGGCCTAGGGGAGAATTAGAAGTGGGCCAACCAAATGAGAAAGAACAAAGAAAAAGACAGATTTTAAGCTGGCCTGCGTTGGTATGGACTGCATGGAACCAGTCTTGAACCGGCCGGTTCAGTGAAATAGGGAACGGGACCAGTTTTGGGCCCAAACCAGTCGGACCGGCTGGTTCCACTGGTTCTGGTCCGGTTCTGATAACATTGACATATAGTTAATGAACATATGTTAATAGATCATTTTCTCTGTTGATTTCAAGGGCGAAGATTATTTTAACATATTAACATGTTTTTATTGATGGTCTTTAGGATGCCTATTATTGTTATGCAGAAAACACATCTTTTCATGTCATTGGGAAAACTTTTGGTGATCATATGTATATTGTGCATTTTAGCTTGGGAGTAGATTTATTTTCCATATGTTATCTCTTTTTACTAACTGTTATTTTTAGTATTTTTCTGAACACGAGATTTCATGAAATGTGTAGATTACTTGAGTTACTGTGGAACATGATGTATATGGGAGAAGCACCTGGTGAAGTACTCGAGTCTGGAGCATTTACTGAAATCCTTGGTCACTATATCTCAGTTGATCGTGCAAATCAAGATGTGGGTTAGAGAGGCTTTACTATATAGTATATAGTGCATACTAATTTCAAATAAGTAGTTACATTGTGATAACTTAGTATAGCATCTTTTTTAACTGTAGTTTTTTTCTGGATGGGTGTTTTGGATATTGTGTGGTTTGATTTATAAAATACCTGCACCAGGTTTACATTTTACAATGCCTTGCAAAGGTGAAGGCCGGGGAATCTGTCATTCCATCACTTAGGCTTCTGCGAGACATTATATGGCTCGATAATGAGAAACCCTTTTACAAGGTTAGCAACCTTCATTTTATCAGGAAATGACCAGTATAGATAGCAGTTTCATTATCTTTTTATGAGGGAATTCATTTGATGATTACAAGTCTTCTTGTCACCTAGTGTCTGTCTGTCTTAATTTACTTTTGGACATGGTTATTGGACTTTGCATGACATGTTCTGCATTTATGTTTGTGCTATTACAGGGTCAGGTTTCTCGACAGATGCGCCTGCAGCAGCTAATTAATGATCATAACTTGATTGATCTGGTTAACACCTTTCTGTTTTTAAATCGTTATTGTATTATTTTTCGTTTCTTGGGAACATATTTGTCATAAATGTGAGTCATGGGTTCTAAATTTTTAGCTTGTCATCGATGTATTGAACAAAGGGTTTATTTCTCTTTGTCAGGTTGTAAGCAGTCTTGTGCAGTATATTGCTATGCCGCATATAGCCAGTAGTACAAGGACACCCAATTCTAAAACTTTAGATGGTCAGTTGAATCATGATGAAAACATCAAGGAGAGGCTTAGTTTTCTTCAGTTTGCACTGCAGGTATGAGCTACAGCTTCTGCTCATCTTTTCTATATTCTTCAGAGTTGAAGGAATGCTTTTAGTTTCTGATGCTGCTTGGATTCTGCAGTCTGGAGCTGTTTGTTTGCCATGGGAATCTGCTGAGAGGCTATGGAATTGTCTAGTTGAACTGCAGACGTGTACTGCAGATGAAGAGAGTGGGTTGCAATGGTTTTGTGAAGTTTTGGATAAACGTGCTTTATCTGTCGATTCTCAAGAAAACTTGCTCACTAAAAAGATAACTAAAGTTTGGCCATCATCTATGTCACAAACTGCTTGGCGGTGAGCTTCAGATTTTCCTTTTTTGCATTTGTCCATCCACTGCAAATAGTTGCTTGGATATGATGCTTAGAAACAAATATTTGGCTCATTTTTTATGCAGATGTTTCAAGCAATTGTTTGTTCACGTAAATTTAAACCAAAAGAAGCTCAAACAGCTGCGACATGATTATGCTGTTGGTATCAATGATCTGGATCTTGTTGGGTTGCCTTATTTGTGGCAGATAGCTCTATGGTCAAGGAATAAAATTATTGTAGAAGAAAGCATAAACATGTTGCGAGACATACACACATCCCTGGTAGAAAATTTACAGCAAGATTTGATTGCCATTCGTGAAGACTTTATTGACAAGTGTATGGAGCATCTTATATGTGCTTTAGACACTGGTGAATCCTGGAAAAGTATCGAGGATGTTAAAGAGCAATTTAGAGTAGGTGGCAAAAAAATTGAGGATATGACTAAAGAGGACAACAAATTAAAAACATATGCTGGTGTTAATGTAACAGCGAACACTGGTGATACATGTAAAGAGGAAATGGTTTCAGCCACATTGAAGGCTGGTTCTATGGAAGATGCTAGAAATTGTGTATTGAAAATGGATCAGGTTGAACGCTGTCTACGGCTATTGAGGGTATGTAGTACTTTTCCTGCGAATCCAAGCAGATATGTTTGATCATTGCTAGAAATTGAATCTTTCTAGGTATTTAGCACATGATTCTGATTGTTTTTGGTACATTTGTTTTGAAATTTTTGGCCTTTCTGCTGCTCTCTGAGTTTTGAAGCTTCAACATAAATTTGTTATTGTAAAATTTGAATTGCATTTTTTATTTGTTCATTATGCTGGTGCAAGATCAGAATTATTGATATTTTCTGTAAGGAATTCCTAACGCCGGATCACAGTTTGTCCTCAATTCTGCTGATAGCGAACCATTTGGTTCCTGAAATTGTGAGCTCTTATTGTTTTTGATGCAGAATTTTGTAATTAAATGTGAAGATAGTTTTCCAAGGATGGTGCCAGCTCATGGTGCTTCTTTTCAAGGAAGACCATATATTGTTGGGGTATGTTTAAATGCCATTTTCACTTGTTTTTATAATTTGTATAAGATTATTATGAATTTGATGGGCCTATGAATGCAATGTTTCAGGTTAGCACTGCATCAAGCAAACAATCGACACGGTTTGAGATCATGGTCTATTCCAATGAATATTTGGGTTCACTTCGTGCAAAGGTGATTGTTTTAGAGTGTTTTTGTTATATCGATTGATGCTATGCAAGTTTTTAATCTTTTTTAATATGTTGGAAATGATAAACTTTCTATCATATATTCTTTCCAGTTGAAGGCCAAACATGTGACTTTTATATGTTAGGACCATGGGGAAAATGTTGATGTGGTGATGATTGTAGAAGGTTCTAATGCTGTTTACATTTGATCTCTAGGAACTCTCAAATGTGTAATGCTCTTTACAATGAAAGTTGTTTGGACTTATCTGCAGTCTTTGTATAAAACATAATTATATTAATGAGGGATGCAAAACTTTAGGTAAATTGTTAAACCAATTAATTGGTCATAGAGTTGTCGTATTTAGTGAACATTTTTCTCTGCTTCATGGGTATTTTTTTTGTTCATCATGTTTTTCTCGTTGATTTTCTATTTAATTTCTTCAGTAAATGGAGTGATATTAACTTGTTTGTGTTAGTAGTTTTCTCTCTATTTTCTCCTCTTAATAAACTGTGTTTACTGTACTAAAGGAAGTTATGACAGATTTTTATTATACCTTAGGATTAACTTCCATACAAGGTACAACCAACAAGGGAGTGCTTTATACCATCTGAAGACCATGTCCTCCTGATCTGTCAACCTTAGGTCATCTTAGTTTCTTAACAAAGTTTCATTCAACTTTAAGTCTTTAACTAACAAAATTATGCTGTTATTAAATTGGAGTTATTTTACGCAAAATGTACTAATAAATATTTAAGAATCACATTGCCATCCATGTACAGAAAATAAATAGCTATGTTGCATTGAGTGTTAAGGAGGGACAAGGGTTTTGGTCGACAGCTGGAAGGTACCACCAATTTACAGGGTATCACAAAAAATATGAAAACTAAAAAAAATCTATTGGGAATTAATTTATACAAAAGCTTAAAAAACAGCATTAGTAAATAAAGGAAATTAAAGTGAAAGTAACTGATAAAACATATTGAATTTATCATAGTGGAGAGTTCCACGAGAAAGATATTCCGATACCATCTACGATTATGTAAGATGATTAAAGACAAATTCTGATTTATTGGTTGATCATCAAAATGTGTACATGCCTAGCCTAAAATGGCAAACATGCTGAAATTGTGTGCATACTAATCATACTAGATAGCATGAAGGTTGATACAATGTTACATGTGTAAATATTAAATTGAGAAATTATGGTTGTGTTTGAATGCTAATCGAAAAATGATTCAGCCTTTGTGGGTTATGTTTTATTGTCTTCTTTGCCTTCCGGTGTAATGTTTTCTAATGACACACCAGCTAAGCCTCACTGTGGATCTGAAGCACCCTCCTCATCAATCATTGAAGTATCCTAGAGTTTATGTGTCAATCATGCTATAGGTCCCTTGAAATACTCTGAAGCTTTTTGCGTCTGAAGATGAATTTTTTTATTAGTTTATGTCCCAATCATGATATAGGTCCCCTGAAATACCCTGGAACCTTTTGCATTGGAAGGCGTCACAAAAACATCTGAAAGTTCTTTCACTCTTGTTAGCTTGCTTATCTTAATAGTCTTTTCGTCTCGGAAGCCAGGGAACTAAAATTATTAGACAACCAATGCATAACAAGCTGTTGGATCCCTGGAGCTCTTCCCACAATGCCCATTCATCCTTTAACATCTGATGTGATTCAGTTGTGCCATACTTCTCCTATTCTACTGTGCAGCAAATGTGTAAGTGGGGTCACTCAGTTCTGCAAATTTAGAAATTGTTGTTGAAATATCGTTGATTACTGAGGAGCACGAATCTCAAAAAATGGAACTTCGGGTGATAGATTTATTTTGTCAATTCATGCTATCATTTTGCCTCATTTATTTCTGTAAGGCTATGGGAAACAAAATTTGCATGCCTTACCATCTTTACTATTGGAGCTGTGGTTGAGACAATGTATTTGCATTGGTTCCATTAATCGTTATATTAAAGTATTTTAGTTAGTGTGGTTGTAAGCGGGAACAGGGCACGAAGTGCCAAATTCCAAAAATTTAGTCTTGGGAGTGTTTTTTATATAATGGAATGCTACTTGAACAAAGTGGTATCACATCATGAAGCTAGGGCATGATGTCATCATGGTAGAAGGTGTAGCTACCCCTCCAAAGGGGTCCCAAGAGATCATCATCATCAATCACCATAATGAGAAGAGCAATGTCGATCAAGATGGCACGATACTAGATTGGGAGAGTCCTATCATGTTAGGGGTGCACTAGATCTTCAAGTCAATGCCCTAACCTCAAAGGTCAACGTGCAAGGCCCTGAGGCTAGATGAGGGCCTTATCCATGGTGCCAAGTCATCATTAAGGTCAACTCTCCTAAATGTCCCAACGTTATCCATCAAGTGTCCCACATTAAGATGGAATAATGTGGCTAGACATCCTTTACAAAATATTGGAGAAGAAACACATCATCCCTCAAGGGATCTTGGTAACACTTGGAAAAATCATCTAGTACATACTCTAGGAATAATTAAGTGAGATCAACATCATGAGTACAAGAGCCATAAGACATCAAGGTGAACAATATGTAATGTCAAAGTCATCAAAACAAGTATCATTTTCAAATGTTTCATTAGCTTATGATTGTATACAAGTTACTAGACTTAGGTATGGGGGAGTTATCAGAGGGCCCTATTAGGTGCTTCCAACCTTAAGGGGAGGAACACTTCCTAGTTCGACGCTTTCAAATGAATAGGTGCAAGTGATGGGTGCTATGGCTTGTGTTTACTTCATAACAGGTGTCACAATCTTATACTAGACTATGTCAAACCATTGTCCATGACTGCCTTTGAAGTGGTAGTGCTTAATTGCTTGAGTTACTTCCCTTACCTTTGTTTTTGTAAGCCTGCTTAATTGCTTGAGTTACTTCCCTTACCTTTGTTTTTGTAAGCCTGCTTATTTGCCTTCTTTATTTGATTAGGCTTGTTTAACAAGCTTCATTGCTTTTAATGCAATAAACATAATATAACCCCCCTGTAATGATGGGCAATTTATTGCTTTGTTGAGGTCAAGATGTTCTTTGGGAGTTCCTTTTACTTTGATAGGCATGATATGCATGGATATTGTCTTCCTTGAGGGGGCAAAAAATGTTAACCTCATTACTCAAATCATGTAAGCAGTCCTGTATTTCTTTTATTTCTTTCTTTTTGCATTTTGCAAATGTTTTACTCATTTATCCATTTTCAATTTTCACTTGTGTTATGCTCGATTGTTGCATGTCAATCTTAGGTTTTTGGGCAATACTAATCATGTAGCCTAAAAGTGATATTTTTACCATGATATTTGACACTTGGATTGACAATGACATCGTTGTTTAGTTTGCATGCAACTCTCTTTTGACAATTATCACAATTTTTTTGCAACTTCAATGTTGATTTGATGATTCAAATTTGTTCAATTGACTTTTTGACTTTGGCAAAAATCAATGTTCCATGGACATGAAAGGAACAAACACATTTTTGCCTCCTCTTGCATGAGATTAAGCATTGCATTGTGGATGATTGAATTTAAGTCTCACTTTATCTAAGTTTTTATGCTTTACTATACCATGGATGTATTGTTTGCGAAACTAAATATGTCAAAGAACTAAATAGAAAAGATCATAAGATAAGATAAGATATATACATTAATGTACAGAAAATGATCATAAAAGTACGTCAATGGGATTGTTGCGTGCAATGATGTCGATACAAGTAGGAATATCAAAAGGCCTCCTATCTAAAGAATAAAAAGTAAAGTAGAAACATAATGTTTATAAGTTAAAACATGGAAAACTCTCTACTCCAAGTGCGAGTGGCCACATAAAGGAGTGGGTGGTTGAGCATGCACATGGGGATGACTCTTCATATGGGCACAATATTGCTTAAATGTAACACAATAGGTCGAGGTGGCAATGCAGGGAAGTGATTGACAAAGAAAATATTAATGGTAAGGGTTTTGGCATAGCATTGCAAAGAAAATTGTAAGCTTCCATCATATAATACATAACTTGATTTTTTTATATCAATTATTGGTTTACAAGCAACTTGCAGGGTTGAAGTACTTTGTTTTTAGTAGAGGAGGACATAAGTTTCAAATCCATATGATCTATTGGACAATTCGATTGTTGTTCTCACCTTGAACACTAAACTATAACTGAGATCATCGTTGCTCAGATTGTGACTTTCTTGGACCCTTGGCAACATACTCGAATTTTGCAATTAAATTGATATCACAAGATTTTGCTCTCTCCAACAAGTGAATAGTGTTCAATATATCTCACAGTGGAGGTGACCTGCAATAAGGGAAACACAGGTAGATTGCCCAAGTGAGAAAAAGGCTCAAACTCATCGAGTGTAGGCAAATCCATAATTAAATATGTCGATCATTTACATTCTTGCAAGAAATCCTTCGTTGTTAGTTTGTGTAGCTGGACAGGCGTTTTAAGCTCAGATTCTTTCTGAGGCTAGGGAACACATTTTCTCCAATACCCAAAAAAGGTTTCATGAGAAAATACTTTGATTAGATTTAATTAAGTAGTTAATCAATTATTCCAGGTCTAACTTAGGGAAATAAGCTTAATTAATCAATATTAACTGGGGTAAATCGATTTTCCTCTAGAGACTTCTATAAAAGTCACTTGATGGGGTCAAGATGATCTTAGTCATTGATTGAGATTAGATCATGGCCATTAATTAATCATTGAGAGATTATTAAAGGAAATCGAAGGGCATTTTGAAAACACATCGAGACACAAAGTTGCAGTGATAGCAAGGGTGCAGAGGCAGCGCAAGGACATCAACAACAAGGGTTTCAGTAGAGATTACCAGATAGATTCTTCATAGCGATTTCTAGGGAGAATTAGAGATCGATTTTTCTGTAGACAGGCTGATTTTCCAATAGTGCGAGTTGCTCTAGGCAGGGGTGCAAATTACTCTAGCAAGTAGTGCAAATTACTCTGAGAGGGAGAAATTTCAGAGCAAGGAGAATTTGTAGGAGATCGATTTGCACAAGAGGATCAATATGCTTGTAGAAGTCAAGATTTTCCAGTGGAGGTTGAGTTGATTTTCCCAGTTAGTGCGAGTTGACAGGGGGGTGAAGTTTATTTGCCTAGCCACACGTGTGAACCAGATAGGCGCAAAGTAGGCCAAATTTGTTTTGGTGGGGTGAATTGCTTCTGGGAGGTCAAGGGGACCTGCAAAAATGATCAAAATATTTTTTCAGAGGTTTGCCATTTTATGACAACAAATTGTACTATTTTTCGAGGGACATTTCTCCTAAAATATCAATATCCATTATTTGTGTGTGCATAATTTTCTCAGTCCCTGTGGTTATTTATTTTTCTGTGAAGTTTCGATAATGTTTTATTCAGTATTTGCCTCAAGTATTTTGCAGAAGACAAATAATCTAAACTAATAGGAGAATAATAACCAGTGACTGCAACAAAATTAAAAATTTCAGATGGTATCAAAGCGAATATGAGGCAAAAGGAAGATCTACGTAAGCATAGGAAGAGAAAACTTGAGGGTTTCAACCCAATTTTGATCCTCTGTGTTATTTATCTAGTGTACTTGAGTTTGCTACATTTCCAGATTTTCTAGAGACGACTGCAACAGGTTTAAGAGATCAAGACAGGTTGGATGGAGCCTCAAAATTTGGCATGTGGGAGGCCAGAATATCATTCCTTTTGGATGAGTATGGACTGAAGGAGTATGCAAAAAATGTAGTTGCCATACCGACAGATCTACAACAGTGAACTACAAATAAAAAGAAGAATGCCAAAATGAAGAGGATGATCCTTGATGGAGTCAAGGAACATATTGTTCCACATATCACAGAGAAAGACACAGTGAAGGAGATGTGGGATGCCATAGTAAAACTGTACTAGGATCCTTCAAAAAATAGGAAGATGATTCTCAAAGAGAGGCTGGGAACCATCAAGTAGAATAAAGGAGAAGACATGACTTCCTATCTCACTAAAGTTCAACTTATCTCAGATGAGTTAGCTACAGTTGGAGACAAGACTAGTGACGATGAGCTAGTGCGTATAACATTCAATGGGTTCTTTAAGTAATGGAGCATGTTTGTCTAAATGATTTCTAAGTGAGACAAACTTCCAAATTGGGATTGCTTATGGAGTGATTTCACTCAGGGGTTGAGGCTCAACTTGATCAATGGCACCAGTAGTAGCGACAAGACACTAAAGGTTGAGAGGGAGTAGGGAAATGTTGCCTTATCAGGGAAAGGAAAGGCGAAGAAGGGGTCCAACAAGGGACCAAGATTAAAAGGAGAGAAGAAGATGAAGGACCTATCAAAGGTCAAGTGCTATGGCTGTCACGAATTTGGCCACTATGTCAGCAATTGCCCACAAAGGAGGAAGAAGGGCAAGAAGCAAGTAGTAGCTTCAACAGATGCAGATGAGCTCTCCAGTAGAATGCAATAGGGGTTTGCATTATAGCTTGCTTGTCTAGCTTGACTTCACAGGGTGTTTGGTACATAAACAATGGAGCGTCATTTCATATGATAGGAGGTAGAGAGTACTTCTCCAATTACAAGGAGTAAGACATCAGGTTCCATATTCAGACGGGGAACAAGTCCAAATGCAATTCAGTTGCAAGATGGGCTGTTCTATTTCAGAGGGAGAATGACAAACAAATACCTATCCATGATGTGTTGCATGTACCAGCCTTGGGGATGAACTTGATCTCCCTAGCTGTCCTTTAGTACAAATGGTACAATGTTATCTTTAGAGAGTGAAGGTGCTATTGAGGCATAAGGATTGGAGGTCACCTATAGTAGTGGGAGTGAGGAGTGGCAGGTTGTACAAATTGTAGATGGACACTCTGAAGGCAATAGTTAGCAACAACAATTTGAGGGACCAGGGGTAGCTATAGTTGAGCACAGAGCACGATGGTGACATGGTGACAGGTGTTCCAGAGGTGAGCACAGAGCACGATGATGACTATAGAGGATGTAGGTTGGTGAAGTTTGCGAATACAACTTTTCCAAGGAGCGATAGTACATCACAAGGGATACTTGACCTTGTGCGTTGAGATGTTTGTGGGCCAATGTTGACGAAATCTCTTAGGGGGTACGAGTACTTTGCTACTTTTATTGACAATTTCTCCAAAAAGACTTGGATCTATTTTTTGATGACCAAGGATGAGGTATTTAGTTGCTTTTAGGAGTTTAAGGCTCTGGTGGAGAATGCGACAGGCAGAAAGATTTAGACTCTTCAGTCAGACAATGAAGTTGAATCCACCAACAAGGAGTTCCGAGGGTATTGCACTAGGGCAGGAATTAGGAGAGTGGATAGTTCGTTATAACCCCAATAGAATGGGGTTGCTGAGAGGAAGAATTGGTCTATTTCGGAGGTAGTGAGAGTGATGCTGGATGGCCAAGATCTCCCATACTATTTATGGGTAGAGGCATGCAGTACAACAATTTATATACAAAATAGGGTCCCACATAGAGTGTTTGGCAAGATTACACCTGAGGAGGCATTCACAGGGAAGAAGCCAAATCTCAGTCACTTAAGGATATTTGGCTGCCTAGCATACTGTCACATTCCAAGGGAGACACGTTTGAAGCTACATCAGATTGCATAGTGAGGTTACTTTGTTGGCTACAACGAAAACTCGAAGGCATACATGATCTTCATCCCAGGGGCTAGGAGGATTATACTTAGGTGGGATGTCAAGTTTATGGAGGACAAGGCGTATAGAAGATCCAGAGAGTTGCCAACAACAAAATATTAGAGTGAGTAGCCAATAGAAGCTCCTAGAGTAGAGCAACAAAATCAGGGGCAACAACAAAGCACGAGTACAATGACTAGTACGAGTACGAGAACGAGTTCATGTGTGAGTGGTCTTGTGATTTCATAGAGCATGGAGCAACAAATGCGACAGATTTGGGAGATGCATCAGGACATGGAGGTGGATATTCCTAACTCCACTGTTGGCAAGAGGAATCGCGAGGTTCAATAAACACTCAGGAATGCTAAAGAGTTTGTGGGGGCTCTTAGGACGGGCAGGAGAGAGCGAAGACAACCAGAGTGGTACATTGGCTAGATGGCGTTGGTCAGTGAGTTGGTAGATAACAAGCTTTCTAGCAATTACGAGGCTGCATAGGAGCAGGTATGGTAGGATGCAATGGTTGAGGAATATTCCTCAATCACGCAAAATGATGTTTGGGAGGTTGTACCAAGACCGATAGATAGGGCAGTGGTGGGATCACATTGGATCTATAAGATCAAGCACAGTGCAAATGGTAGCATTGTGAAATACAAAGCTAGGTTAGTGGCCAAGGGGTTCTCTCAGGAGGGAATAAATTATGAGGAGATATTTGCTTCAATGGCGAGGTACACTTCTATATGGGCCGTGATCTCATTAGCAACACAAATGGGATAGCAAATCCATCAGATGGATGTCAAGATGATGTTCTTGAATGGTGAATTGGAAGAGGAGGTGTACATTGAATAACCAGAGGGCTTTGTGGTACACAATAGAGAGGCCCACATGTGCAAGTTGAAGAGAGCTTTGTGTGGGCTCAAGTGGGCTCCCAGGGCGTGGTACTAGTGCATCAATAGATACTTGCAGGGCATGGGATTTGTGAAGAGTGAGGTCGACACAAACCTCTACTACTTGGTGGTTGTGGGAGATGCTCTCATTCTTGTCCTATATGTTGACGACTTGTTCTTGATTGGTTCATCGGGGCTCATTGAGGAGTGCAAGAGGGATCTTGTAGCTAAGTTCAAGATGAAGGATTTGGGATTCATGCATTATTTTCTAGGCATGGAGGTATGACAGACATATGGCGAGATTTTCCTTGGTCAAGGGAGATACTGCAATCGAGATCTTGAGGAGGTTTGGGATGGAGGATTGCAGAGCCATGTCTACTCCCATGATCACTAATTGGAGGAAGATATATGTATCCAAGGAGAAGGATGTGGACCACACCTTGTATAGACAATTGATAGGCTCTCTCTTGTATTTGGTCAACACAAGGCCAAATATATCCTATGCAGTAAACTGTCTTAGTCAGTTCATGGTGGAACCAAAGAGAGTGCATTGGATGACTATAAAACATGTGTTGAGGTATTTACGTGGCATTATCGAGTATGGGATCAGGCATGCTCAAGGTGATGGTGTTAGGTTGGTGGGCTATACTGATATAGGTTGGGCAAATAACACAATGGATTAGAAATGCATTTCATGGTGCTGCTTCAACATGGGATCAAGAGTTGTTTCTTGATACAACAAGAAGCATAAGTTCGTGGCACTAAGTTCTACAAACTTTACAAAGTCAAATTACATAACAACAAGCATAGCCACATGTGAGGCCACAAGGCTTTAGAAGCTGCTAATAGCTTTGTTTGGTTAGAGCATAGAAACGATGGCGATACATTGCCGCAATCAGAGTTGCATCAGGTTGTCAATGAATACGGGGTTTCACGACAAGTCTAATCATATAGACCACAAATACCACTTCATTAGGGATTGTGTCCAATGCAAAGATTGTCTAGCTACAATATATGCCTATAGATGAGAAGGTAGCAAATATACTGACAAAGGCTTCGGGGAAGGCAAGGTTCATCTTCTTCAGAGACAAGTCGTGTTATGCAGAACACCTTTCTTGCTATGAGGGAGTGTTAGTGTGTGTAGCTCAAAGAAGTGTTTTAGTCACAAATTATGTCTATGAGGCCAGGGAACACATTTTTTCCAATACTCAGAAAATGTTTCATGAGAAAAGACCTTGATTAGATTTAATTAAGCAGTTAATTAATTTTCCCAAGACTAACTTAGTGCAATAAGCTTAATTAATCAATATTAATTGGGGTAAATTGATTTTCCTCTAGAGACTTCTGAAAAAGTCACTTGATGGGGTGAAAATGATCTTAGCCATCGATTAAGATTAGATGATGGCAGTTGATTTGTCAAAAATATATTATAAGAGGAAATCTAAGGGGATTTTGGAGAACACATCGAGACACAAAGTTGCAATGATAGCAAGGGCACAAATGCAACACACGAACATCAACAACAGGGGTTTTAGTAGAGATTCTTCACAGTGTTTTCTAGGGAGAAATGGACGTAGAGAGGTCGATTTTCCAGCAGTGCGAGTTGCTCCAGGTAGGGGTGCGAATTATCCTAGAAGGCAGTGCGAATTGCTCAAAGGAGAAATTCTGATGCAAGGAGAATTTGCAAGTGAGATCAATTTGCATAGGAGCATCGATCTGACAGTAGAAGTTGAGATTTTCCAGTGGAGGCCAAGTTGATTTTAGCAGTCAGTGCGAGTTGCCAGGAGGGTTGAGTTTATCTGCCAAGCCGCACGTGTGAGCCAGATTGAGCTTCAAAGGGAGGCTTAATTTTTCTTGGTGTGGCAAATTGCTTCTAGGAGGTCGGGAGACTTGCATAAGTGATCAAAATAATTTCCTAGAGGGTTGCCATTTTATGGCAACAAATTGTAATATTTTTGCCGAAAATTTTAATAATTAAAACCCTCATTTGCAGAACTAGCTTTCCCTTAGGGTTTTTTCCAGGGACATTTGTTCGAAAATATCGGTGTCCATTATTTGTGTGTGTGCATAATTTTCTCAGTTCTTGTGGTTATTTTGTTTATGAAGTTGCAAGAATGAAGGCAGATACGACATACTTCAATAAGAAAAGCTATAGTTTCAGTACATGTTATAATTTTTCATATTACGTTATGTTTTGTTGTGAAGTCCATGAAATTTAACACTGAAAATTTAAATTAATATTTAGTATCAGTATATATGGGGTTTAAGTCAATATCATCATAATTTAGACCATTTAGAACTAAATTTTTTGATATATATATATATATATATATATATATATATATATATATTAAAAATTTCAAAATTTGTATTGGCTATAGAAAAAGTCCACGACTTAAAGCCTTAATACATATTTGAAATATAACGCTTTAAATTTTGAATAAGTGGAGAAATGCATTTTTATCTATTTTTCTCATTTGTATATTGAAATTTATTGTGTAACTGTCAAATTTTATAGTTTCCCAAACTTAATGTCAATTTATTTTACCAATTTTTTCATTGTTGATTTTTTTTGTTGAACTTCAAAGTCACCAAACTCAGACATGAACTCAAACTGGGTGATTTAGCTTGTATGAGTTTATATTTGTGCATAAATTCACACCATATATATAAAAATTTTTAAAACTGCTTACATTGAAAGATAAGATGATGTAAAGAGAGTTATAAAAGCTTTGTTTTAGTAGCTTAGTGTTGAGCAACATCATGTTCCTTTTAGACATCAGACCATGGGACCCATCAAACAAGATGCACATAAGTTTTCAAGGCATTCATGTTAAAATTGGCAACTAGGGCCAAACTCCATATGGGTCACCTTATTTATGGCAACTGATATTTTTCTTGGATTCCTCTCATCGAGAGGTGTAGGATTGATCTAAAAGTCATCCGATTTCCCCATGTATTCATGGAGATATGAATTTATTTGTGTTATGTGACAATTCGTGAAGGTCCGTGAACAACCAAATTTCCCCCACTTGTCCTCAACGTTTTATAATAAATAGAGGTGGCCTTCAAGTCATTTGGTCACTCATCTCTTGTGATCTCTCTCCACTTGTCTTTGGGTTTTGGTGGGAGGAGAGATCTAGAGAGGATACTTTGCCCTAGAAGAGATGTCCTAGACCTTATTTATGGCAGGTGCTATTTTTCTTGGATTCCTTTCATCGAGAGGTGTAGGATTGATCTAAAGATCCTTCGATTTCGACATGTATGCATGGAGATATGAATTTATTTGTGTTATGTGACAATTCGTCAAGGTTGGCCAGCAACCAAATTGCCCCCACTTGTCCTCAACATTTTATTATAAATAGAGGTGGCCTTCAAGTCATTTGGTCACCCATGTCTTGTGATCTCTCTCCACTTGTCTTTGGGTTTTGGTGGGAGGAGAGATCTAAAGAGGATATGTTGTCCTAGAAGAGATGCCCTAGATCCTAATAGAGTCATGGAAGAGAGAGAACTTAGTGCTGTCATGAAGAGTGAGCGTTCAATGCAGGTTATGGAAGAAGACCTTAACGCTGTCATGAAGGAGGCTTCCATAACGCAACATGGAGAGCTCTAAACACTGGTCTATAAGAGACCTATTTGCTGTTCTAGAAGGCTCGCATACGCAGTCCTAAAGGGAGTATCTAACCTTACCCTAGCCGCAGTAAGGAAGTGTCTTAGCCCCAAAAATTTGGGTGCTATCTTGGCCCGAGACACAGTCCGCTAGTCCACAGTCTCAAGAAGCCTATATGTTGACCTAGCCGCAGTCCTCAAGGGTGACCTAATTCGCAATTGAGGGTGACACTTGCGCACTATCAAAGGAGTCGTAACACAGCCTACTAATCTGCTGTTTGATGATGCCCTAAACCACAATTATGATGAAGCGCTATTCACAACATAGGAGGGCTGATCAATAATGAACCTATACACTATAATAAGGACCCTCCTAAATACGCAGTTTATGAGAGCTTCTATTTGCTGTCACCTGGCCACAACAAAGTAGCCATCATACCGCATAAAATTGGAATAAGTTAAGGGATTGTTTGAGCATCGCTCTTGCAACTGTGTGACGATGGTTTCTTCTTGTAAGGAGGCCGAGTTAAAAGAAGAAGTGGATCAAACGTGTTGGGATATCATTGGAAGATCAAGCATAATGTTTGCGTTGCTACAGGAAAACTGTGTGTTAGGCAGCAGGCGATAACACCACAGTCAAGTATTTCTTATGGGTATTTGAGGGCTCAGATCATTAGCATAATCTGAGCTGTCGTGTATAATGCTGCTGAGCTCTAAGGCTAGTTTTGATGACTATATGATGTTGCTATAATATGAGATGGACAGAGTTATTATCATGAGTTAAGGATTAGTCAACTAGCAATGATGCAGCATGATGGATGCAGCATGGTTGATGTAGCATGATAGATGCAGCATGGGTGATGCAACATGATGGATGTAGCGTGGTTGATGCAGCGTGGTTGATGCAACGTGGTTGATGCAGTATGGTTGGATACAACATGGGGATGGATGCAGTATGGTCATGTAATCACCTTGGAGAATCAGTTGAAGAAGTGTGCCTTCACATGAGTTCAGATCTGCAGTCCTTTGTCATCCGATCTACAACCTCATGTATCATCTTCATAGAGAAGATCTCTGATGTTTGATCTCTTATCTTGGCAAATCAAAGTGTTGACTTCAAATGTATTTCTACTATCTCTTTCTCTCTACTGAACTATTGAAGAATATAAGAAGAATTGATCAAAGGTTCCCCACATTGGGGTTTGTCCCCGGTTGGTGCCACATCTTGTGTCCTCTTGGCTAGGCTTGTCTTCTAGTGTTTATGTTTATGTTCTATCTGCACTTTACTATCATGTTGATATGATTGCTAATCTGAATATTGTCATTGGGCTAAAATGAAAAATTGAAGTAAATTTCTCTCAACATAGAACATACCTAAAATTTACAATTCACCATGGATATGTATGCTAGTATCTTTTCTAATGGATCACCACCATGATGTTATCAAGTCCTTAAGACCAAAGGCACTCTGATAATATGATAAGAAACATAATGCTTTGATACCATGATAAGAAATATAATATATAAACATATGCAATGATAGATGACACTGGAATTGTTGGACAAGGCTTTAAGTTATCTCAACAATATATTTAGCCAATGATATCAATATATAGTGCTTGGATATAATCACCTCGTAAGTTGAAGATAACTAATCAATGTTATTAGAATTGGACCAATCGTCAAAGTGGTAGACCCCTCGAACTGGAAATCGGTCAGAACCAGACCAAAACCAATAAAAGAATCGAACAAAAAACTCAGTCAACCAAAGACACATAAAATATTCAAATTTTAAATAATAATATATATATATTGATGTGCATCCATATGAATCCAAACCATTTATACACAAATACGTGAAAGTTCACATTTATAGAGCATGTAAGTGTGCATAAATTCACACATATTTGTGCATAAATTCACGCATTCAAGTGATATGTTTATAGCACACACTATATATATAAAATTTTAAAACTGTTTACATTGAAAGATAAGCTGATGTAAATAGAGTTATAAAAGCTTTGTTGTAATAGCTTCGTGTTGAACAACATCATGTTCCTTTTAGACATCAGACGATGAGACCCATCAAACAAGGGAATTGGTGGAAAAGGATTTAAGTTATCTCAACAATATATTTAGCTAGTGATATCAATATATAGTGCTTGGATATAATCACCTCATAAATTGAAGACGACGAATAAGTGTTATCAAAATTAGACCAATTATCAAAGCGGTAGACCCCCCTAGACCGAGAATTGGTCAAAACCGGAGCATAACCAGTGAAAGAATCGAACAAAAAAACCGATCAACCAAAGACATGAAATATTCAAATTTTAAATAAGAACATATATATTCATGTGCATACATATGAATCCAAACCATTTATACACAAAGAAGCGAAAGTTCACATTTATATAGCATGCAAGGGTGCACATAATTAAAATAGTAACGAGTGCAATCCATCTCTAAACCGAAAATACAAACAAGCACCACATGGCCTCTAACATCCAAAAAGAATCACACTACAACAAGTTTCTACATATCATCAAAAGCATTGCCTTTATTGGGATCTTTGCCATGAATGTCACCCTCCAAGCATTAAAATAAGATAGAAAAAACATAACATGTCAAGTGAAGATTTTGTTTGAGTGATGGATACTTTTTTTAGTAGGCTCATGATAGAGGAGTTCGATAACCAATGCCACTAACATCAAGGTACATTGAGGGTTTGGTGCTATTGATTAAATACTAGTGCCATACCCCATACCTTTATCCAATGGGGCGTTGCAATCACCCAATCCTAGAAAATTGTTAAGTTTGATGGATTTTGAGTGAGATCTAAAATTGTACTTTCTACATATGAAATCCAATGAGGTCAGAACCACTTTCAAACATCTCGAGTCATTTCATGGTAATGTTAAAAATTTAAGTAAATCACTTTTACCTCAAAAATTTAACATTACCGAGAATTACATGAAATTTGTAGGGTAATATTGTCAAATACTATGCTTCCCCTCTCATAACTCATTGCATTTTTGAAAAAAAAATTGCGTTCAAAGGTTTCTTGGTAGCAATGTACAAAACCAACCGGTTCAGTGAAAAAAAGCTGGTTTGGTACCCAACAAAAGCGGATCAGTTCACTGGTTAGAACTGGTTTTGGCCTCAAACCAGTCAGACCAATTGGTTCAAAGTGGTTTGGTCTAGTCTTGATAACATTGCGATGAATACTTTGACAATTCATTGAGCCATTAAAAGATAAGAATGACACCTTAGTAAGGACAAAGGATGACAACTCATAAAATGGGTGATCTTGTACTTTGTGATGCTCTAGGGTTTCAAAGTCTAACATATGGTACAATTGGTAGTTTTTCGAACGTATTTCATACCTATTTTGGCATTTCCATAGATTTTGGGTGCTGTGAAGTGGCTAAACTACACATTTCCTACAACTTAGGATGAGTATCCTTGTTGATGCATCAAAATTTAGTAATTTGATTACCTCAGACATCTTAATTTTCTTGATTACCTTTATTGCTTTACTTTTATTAATGTCTGTACAAAATGGTTTTGGTTATAGTAATGATAACTAGCATCCCTTCTTCGACCTTGTTCTTTTTGATGACCTTCCCCACCAGTGCTCTCATCTCCCCATAACCTTTTGCAACTACCAAGGAGAGTAGCTTTTGGCCCATTTCATATATCTTCTCTTTAATAACTCTAGGGGAGTTATTTTTTCCTTCATTGATGATGCAATTTCAAATTTCTAGTTTTCATCCCGAAGAGTGCTTGATAATAACTGATAAATACCATAGGTTTTTGACTAATACCTGGAGGGGGGGTGAATCAATATTGTAGGAATTTTATCAATTTAATTTTTCTTTTCACTTATGCAATGATATTACGACACCATAAACAATTTGTTCACATGATCATCACATGAAATAATATTAGTAACACAAGGAACAAACAAATTCTCCAAATTGCTCTTCAATTCTTTCACAAGGCAAGGTACAACTTCTTGTTGCAATTTTTTTTTGTCTACAAACAATAGGACGCTGCAACTCCCTGATTTATCAACTACAACTGAATGGAGCTAGAACCCCAAATATTTACCAGTGTCTACTGGAAGGAGCACCAACCCTTGATTTCATCATGAAGAGTGCTTGGTAATAAGTTAATAACTTATAAATACCATAGGTTTTTGACTAGATTATTGATAAATGTTGGAAATCAGGACAATATTGAGAGGGGGGTGAATCAATATTGTAGGAATTTTATCAATTTAAATTTTATTCACTTATGCAATGATATTAAGACACCATAAACAATTCATTCATATGAGCATCGCATGAAATAATATTAGTAACATAAGGAACAAACAAATTCTCCAAATTGCTCTTCAATTCTTTCACAAGGCAAGCTACAACGTCTTGTTACATCTTTTTTGGCTACAACCAGTAGGAAGTTGCAACTCCTTGATTTGTCGGCTACAACTGAATGGAGCTACAACCCCAAATATTTACCAACGTCTACTAGAAGGAGCACCAATCCTTGATTTGCAAGCTACTTGCTTGACATCAATGATTCATCTTTCATCCATTTTCAAACTAGAACCATGAATGCCACCACTGCTTACAAAATAAAACAATTTGTCCAACACCACCTTCAACGAACTGTGATTACTGAGAAATACACAATCACACTGACATCCTCTCTTCACCCCCCCAGAAAGTCTTAAATCAACTCTAGCAACTAGGGCCAAACTCCATGTGGGTTGGCTTATTTATGGCAGTTGATATTTTTATTGGATCCCTCTCGTCGAGAGGTGTAGGATTGATCTAAAGATCATCCGATTCCGATAAGTATTTATGGAGATATGAATTAATTTTGATTATGGAATTATTATCAAGTCGACCAGCAACTTGAGTAGGCTCAGAAGCCCAATAGACGTGTCTATTCATTATCCACGTTTTAGTATAAATTGGTGAGGATTTGTAGTCATTTGGCAACTGACCTCAAGTGATCTCCTCTCCACGTCTTGGGTTTATGGAGAAGGAGATTCACTATGGATTACGTTGGCCTAATATGATGATGCCCTAATCTTATACGCTGCCCTAAGTTACAGTCATGGAGAAGCCCTATACGCAGTGAAGGAAGGAGCTTAATTGAGACCTATATGCTGTCCTAAAAGGGTTCTAACCACTGTACAGAAGAGCCCTAATACGCTGATCAAAGGAGTCTCCTTTTACGCAGTCAAAGAAGTTATCTAGCCACAGGTAAAGGAGATGCCTAGCCACAGGTTGATAAGAGATCTATCAGCTGTCTTAGGGGACATCTATACACTACAAAAGAAGTCCTAAAGAACCCTATCTGCTGTCCAAGGAGGGACCCTAATCTGCTGTCAAGCTGCTGTAAAGTGCAGCCATAATCCGCAGTATATGGAGGACAATGAAGCCCTAGCCACAGCAAAGCAGTTATACTACAGCGTGAAGGATCCGTGCTAATGCCACGTAGCTGTAGGTGACAGCGTGGTAAAATCCAAAGCTGTTTATGGAAAGAAGCAGTCTTGACACCAGATCTCGGTGGTTCTTCTGTAGCTGCTTAAGCATAATGGAAAGCAGTATGAAGATGATCCAAGTAATGTATCTATTGCATAATAGAAACAATGATCTGAACTACAAGAAGTCTATGTCTTAACATTCGGATCTGTATAGGCATATCACATGGCCTCGGCATACTTGTAAGGATCTCAGTTGGATGAAGATCTCGGATGAAGGGACTGTGTTATCTCATACAGCAGTCCCGAGATATAGATCTCGGTGAAATCCTTATGGCAGTACAAACATCTTGTACAGCAACGACATGGAGTATTAAATGATGTTCCAATATGCAGTAATGAAAGAAACAGTGATCACCGTAAAGAGTGTCAATCTCATCAAAGAAACTAGGATCATAATCATACAGTACAGTAAGGTACAGTTATGATCATCACAGTGACAGGTGCAACTGATGATGAAAGATGTATGGACAGCATGAAGTAGATCAGGGGCAGCAAATGGATGAAATGCAGAACGATGATAGGTGAAGGAGTCACCTTGAGAATCAGTTGAAGCAGAATGTCTTCAACTGATCTCATCATGATACGAAATGATCTCATATAGATATAGAAAGTCAAAGTGTTGACTTCTGTTGTAAATGTTCTCTCTCTCTCTTTCTCTGCTGAACTTTGAAGATAAAAGAAGATTTGATCAAAGGGTTTCCCCACACATTGTGGGGTTTGTCCTTGCTCGCGCCATATCGTGTGTCCTCTTGTCTTGGCTTGTCTTCTGCGTTTTGTATTTATGTTCTATCTGCAGTTTATCGTAATGTTGATGTGATTGCTAACTGTGAAAATTGAAATAAATTGCTCTAGCATAGAACATACCTAAAATTAACAAGCTACAACCACAAATATTTACCAACGTCTACTAGAAGGAGCACCAATCCTTGATTTGCAAGCTACTTGCTTGACATCAATGATTCATCTTTCATCCATTTTCAAACTAGAACCATGAATGCCACCACTGCTTACAAAATAAAACAATTTGTCCAACACCACCTTCAACGAACTGTGATTACTGAGAAATACACAATCACACCGACATCCTCTCTTCACCCCCCAGAAAGTCTTAAATCAACTCTGCTTATAATGGAATTTAATTTGCTTTTTTTTGGCCTCTTTGCTTTTCTTGCATTCTTGCATGAGTTTCTTTATTTCGAGTTTTGTCCTGTTTATTTGAGTCTTCTACATCTGTTCTTTAAGTCATACGACCCTGATCACCTATTTGTGCTAGTTAAACTGGTCAAAACTGCTTATTTTTGCAATTTGAAACTTTTATAGGGTTTAGCTATAGTTTTAACTTGAGTGCCAATTTTAGTTTGCCACTATATTTGGCAAAAGTGCCAAATATGCTGCTTAACTTGTCCATGCGACCGATGATTGCCTCTAGCCCGTGTGCGCTTGCCCCTTGCCTGTTATTGGCCCATAAGACCTCGTGCTATGACCTCCACCTTGGTCTTAGGCGCTGAACTGCCCTTCAAGCCTACGAGAGCTTGTTTTCTTTATAACTCCTTTGCGCCCTCTGTCTTTTCAATTCATGAGACCAAGTGCTGGTGCTTGGTTCTTGACACTTTTATCCTGATGCTTTTGTTTTGTTTCCTTTTAAAACTTTCGGGCTCCATTTAGCGGGATGAGCTATTAGCAAGGGCATCTCGGTCTGCTTCTCATTGGTTGTTTACTGCTACTTGGCAGTGCCGAAGTGTCCCAACACATTTTGTAATACCCCCTAATAATAATAATAATAAATAAATAAATCAAATAATATAATATTAAAATACAAGTAAATAAATAATAAACAATAAAGAGAATATAATAATAGTAAATAATGAAGAAAAATAATAATAGTAAATAAATAATAAATAATGAAGATAATATAATAATAATAGATAAATAAATAAAGAAAATAACTATGTTGCACAGGTTCCCGAACCCGGGGGTGGGGTTCTCGAACCTGTCCCGGGTTCTCGAACCCAAGTACCGGATTCTTGCATGGGTGCTTCTGAGAAGAACCCATAAGAACCAGGTTCTTCTATGAAGAACCGGGTTCTCCATTAAAAAAAATTGGGTTCTTTTGTCTTGACAGATACAACGAACCCTGATGATGGGTGTACTTGGAACCCCAAAATCAGGTTCTTTGGAGTTCATTTTAGTTTTTATTTTTAAATTTTTAATTAATTTTATGGGCTTCCCCTAATATTCCAAGTAGCTAGTTCTGCATCTTTCGAGAGGAATTTGAGTACTTATGCCTTTATCCATTCAGTAAAGAGAAATAGGTTGGGCTCAAAAAAGGCAGAGAACTTAGTGTACATTCATAGCACACTGTCTCATATCTCAAAAAGATCTTGTTTACAAGGAGGGTCCTTTCAAGAGATGGGGCCAATACACAAATGATGCTGTGTGTGGGCGAGGAGATACAACTAGATGGCCTTATTGAGCTACCTCCAGTTGCTATGGATGAGAAAGAGCCTCAAGATGAGAGTGATTCCTACTTGGAGAGCATGCTAATTGAAGAACTAAGTGATGTTGATGACATGGCTTGAGGAAGCCATTGTTCACCATTAGTTATTTTTATTTAGTATTTTAAAATTTCCTAGTTTTGTTTGGAGATGCCTCAAGGCAAATTTTGAATGTAGAATGACAATGGACATA
>APFE031237307.1:327779-369199 GCA_000404065.3 Pinus taeda
TATATTATAATTTATAAAATATAATATTTATATATTATATATATAAATTATAATATACCCCTGACGAACCCACGCACCTTGTTTCAGAAAATGACGTCCCCGTCCCCGTCCCTGTCCCCGTACCCGTCCCCGAACCCACGTTTCCTGACAACATAGGAAAATAATAAAATGGAGTTCTAAATAAATATATATAAAAGTAAACTATAAAAATAGAAAAAATAAGTGAAGTTAGCAAAAGTAAAAAGGAATAAAATGAGAAAGAGTTGAATTAAGAGAAATATTAAATTAAGTAAAACTTAAAATAAAGAAATAAAAGTTGGCATGTTGACACATGGAATGTGTGTATGCGGATCCCTTTCCATTTTTTGGTCTATTTAATGAATGATAAGGGGGATGAGATTCTTCCATTCCTTCGTCCATTTTGTTGGGAGAAAAGTGTTGTGAAACAAATGATTGCTTGGGGGTTCGGGGGTGGCCAGCTGTAGAAAGATTATGTGCAACCGAGCATACTATTGGGTGGAGAGTCGTCTCCAAAATCTTTGTTGCGGAACTCTAAAAAGACAAGTAAGGAATATCGTCGATACATGGAAGTCGTCTCTACTAGTGTTTTTCGAAAATTTTATGTTAAATAGTTGAATAGTTGGGTGTTGATTATTAATCATATAAATTCATGTAATTATTTGTATATTTTAAATCAGGGTTGTCACACATTTTGCTTGTGCCCTTTTATGAACTGCCGTGGTCTTCTTTACGAGATGAGCTGTCCCGGTGGGGTCCTCCCGACGCGTTTGCGCCCAATCACTGCATGCTTGAGCTCACTTGTCCTTGATATCAGCCTTGTCATCCAAATGACCAGGCAACCTGTGAGTCTTCCTTTGTGTCTTAATAAAACTTTTGGGCTTTACCTTGTGGGCATAGCTATCCCGTGGGATTTGCTCACTGAAGGCATGGTCCAATCACAATGTTGCTGGGGTGAGTTGGCTCTAAAAACTACCACATGCCCTAATGCCTAGTCAGCCTGCCTGCTCTTTAGTGTGCGTCGTTCAAACCTTTTGGGGTCTTGCTAGAGGGATGATGTCACATATGCCATGTGTCGCTATTTGAGTGGTGACATGTGGTACCCGGAAATGGCCCACATGGGTACCCAAAAGGGCCAAAAACACCTGCTACATGTCCTGACTTTTGGCTTTGCACTATTTTTCTTTATAAAAATTTATAAGGGTCCCGACCATTTTCTGTGCTGCGCTACTATTGCCATGTTGCCCAACCCTTCTCCACGGTCACAAAACCACTCAACGCCCCCCTTTAGGCTATTTGTGGTTTTGAGGGAGGGGGTAACGCAATCCACCACAACCGTCAATCTGACAATCGATGGTTTGGGCAAACCACCCATTGCGCGACCCCCTTGCATAATAATGGTTGAGCACTGAATGCTTGTGCAATTTTTTCGATGTGCTAGTGAGGATGAGTTGTGACAGATCCACCTTAGAACTTGCACATCGTTTAATCAGTATCGGGTCCCACACAAGTCAGGGTTGGGGTTTGGAGATTTATTCTTTGTTTCACACCTGCTCTTGATCTCGATGGCTTGACTTCCGATTAGGCTAAAGGACCGATTCAGAACTTTGCTGACTGGAACCTTGCCCTTCTTTGATTCTTCTCCTCTTTCAACTGCTGAACTTTGGTCTGCAATAACTTTTGATCCAAGAAGCCTTTTTCAGACTTCAATATACTGTTGGAAAGCTCTTTAAGAGCTCTATCTGTTTGAGTGGATCCCAAACACACTTGAGCTGATCTTCTTCCGTAAAAATGACTTCAAAGTCTCTGCAACTTGACCACCTTTGCCTTTGCTCTCAATAACAATATATTTCCAACAATAATTCCAGCGGAGAATTGTTGTCTGTGATGAAAACTTGACTGAATTGAGAGTTGGGGGGGAGGGAGGTCGTGAATCAATTTAGTACATTCATGGATATTTACTTATTTTCTTTAAAACTCATTAACTGAATTTTTAAATGTGCAACTTAACACGTAATGAACAACAGATTGAATATGTGAACAACAAGTAATAAGTAATTCAAAACATCACATAAACACATAACATCAACACATATGGACACCAAATACAAGTGGAAAGCCATAAAGGGAGAAAACCACGATTTGTTATTGTTGTGATGCAAAGGGAAGCTCCTATTCCCTTATTACATCTGATTTTCTGTATGCTCCAACCTACAGGAAACTGCTACCTCAATTTTTCTGAAAGCCACAACATGCAAGGAAGCTCCAACTTCCATAAGTTTTCTATAGGCTACAACCCACAGGAGGCTCCTATCTCAACAGTCTACAACCTGTTCTTTATCAAGCTCCAACTTGAAAGGACACTACAATCCCCTGATACATAAAAGAATAACATGCTGTATACCTGGCCATCAATTCTGGATATCTTCATCTTTATCTCTGACTCTTCTCCCCTTCAAATCTACTTCGCATCAGTTTCATACGTGCCAGATAACTCACGAATAATCAAACTTTCACATCCTTTCCTTGCTGCTTCTTTGTTGCTCCTTTGCCATTCCTTGCTAATACTCCTTTGCTGTTCCTTCGCTCCTTTGTCGTTCCTTGCTGCTGCTCCTTTGCTGTTCCTTGCTGCTGCTCCTTTGCTATTCCTTTGCTGTTCATATTACCTTCACCTTGTGCTAATCCTTTGTTGTTCCTCGTTGTGCTACTCCTTTAGTGTTCCTTGTTGCTGCTCCTTTTCCTTTGTTGTTCCTTGCTGCTGCTCCTTTACTATTCCTTTGTTGTTCATCTCTCATCAACATATCAAGCATACCTTCAATATACATTGATAGTCTTGTTGTTTCTTTGCCATCAATCTCCCCCACTGGCATTAATGGCAACAAATTCATCCTCCCCCTCTTGTACTGAGAAAGATTTGTCCTTGTTGCTCCTAGCCTCTGCTTACCTCCCCCTTTGACATCAATGGCAACAGGGTTAAAGAAAATTGCCCATAATGGTGTTCATAGCTCTGTCAAGTTCAAAGCTTTTCACGGTTCAACAATCACAATATAATTCTGAGGTGATCTCCAATAAAATCTCTGTATAGATGCAGTAAAGAGATCACATGCATGGAGTTACACAGTTGAGAGGTGCTTGTCAAATGATAGTATTCTTCAGTGGTTCAACATCATCATTGTGCACACAAAGGGGTCCATAATCCTTGAAATTAGCATCAATAATGCTGTCTGTGACCTTCTAACCCTTGCAAAATACATTTTTTTTTTATTATGTTGCAGCTTGACAAATAACAGGTTGGAGCCAACAGCCTGAAGTCCACTGTTCAGAGGTACAAGATTTGTTCCATTTTCATTGGAAGGTACTAAGAATTCTGGAACATTCTCAACTCTTCCCCTCCTCTGGATTTCATCCCAGATAGAAGCAACGATTGTAACCACTGTGCTGGATAATACAATCGACATATGAAGATTGTGTTCTCTATGATGTGTGTATTTATAGATTGACCTCCCACCTTATATGCAGACTTTAGTAGCAATTGTATTCTTTTGAGCTTTCTAAGTTCAACCTTTTCCAATCAATTGAGGAACAAGGCAGTATAAATTATGTAGCATCCCAACAACATAACTTAACCTATCATTATCCACACAAATTCATGGTACCTCTATTATTGAATTATACACTCTAATGCTTTCTCCCTGGCCCTTAACTTGGAAAGGATCAGTCAACCTTATTTCACATGCCCTGTTGCTACTGCATTGAGGATTCCATGAATCAGGCTGATCTTGAGGGAAAAATACACCTGATGAAGACAAAGATGAAGTTGGAGGATTTGAGAAACCTAGATCCAAAGAAGGTTCAAAGAGTTTACAGTAAATTGCAGCCATACAATGTACGGAATCTTCAGATAGCCTATTAGGTGACTCAGGGACATGATTTGCAATAGATTGGCGAGTCTGGCTAAACAATCCTCAGACTCCTTCATTAGAGGTTGTGAATGACAGGGATGCATGGTGCCTGCTTTGGGTGGATTTTCCAATGGATGAGAGCATCTTATTAAGGTATCGGAAGAAGAATCATGAAACAAAGATGAATGGCTCCATTGAACTGCATAATATACCTACTTCCCATTAAAATCACTGGGCAACAATCCAACGAATTGATCAACGCACAGGTTGACTGTGCATATGTTGTGGTGTGGATGGTTGTTGGTTAAAAAGTGTGTTGGATTGGGTGCGTGAGATAGTGTTGAGTGCTGGTATGTGGTTTCCCACAGCACAACAAGGAAATCAGACCAACAGTCAAGCAGATGAGTTGAAGGCTGTGGGCGCCAATCAAAGGAATTTCCTGCTTGCTATGTGTGAGTGCCCAATGCATAAGCCACCTCCTTCCAGTAATTCGACCCATTAGGAATTATTGATGTAGATGGATTAGCAATTTCACTTACAATATTTCCTCATGCCCAAGGAGATGGTTAAGACATATTAATCAACCCAGAAAGATAGATATGAAGATGATGGGATTTTACAGAACTGGTTTGAAGATCAGAGAATAGGCAATTTGATATAATAATGGACGCTGGGCATGTTCATATAATAAAAGCTGTGGCATATGCAAACTATATCCAAGATTCCAAAAGCACTCCGTAATTAATGCTCTCCATTTATTTTATTTATTTGGATATAATGTTCTCCTTAATAACTTTCTCCATATATAATTAAGGCTCTGCAATATATTGCCAATGTATTGATGCTACACCCAATAATATATGAAGCTGCTTCGTATGTTGCTGGAGCTTCTTGATACGAATAAATTAGGAGGTTTGGAGATTTGGGCAAAAATAATACGCACTAAAGTAATGTTCTTGTGAGTATAATTCGAACTTCCCCCAGCTCATTCCGTAATATAGTAACACAAAACTGTACGCACTCCATAATTAATTAACATGCAACCATAATATAATTAATGCTGTTCATATAATATAAGACGCAATTAGGGCACAAAACCCTAGTTCACAAAACACACCATGGTAACAACATTAACAGTGATATGTGTTTTCATAGTAATTGCGGTTCATACCAGCGTTCAATATATGAATAACGTTGCACACATACATATGTATTTAATGCAGCTCTGCGGTCCATACCAAATCTATGCAGCATTCGATATACCAAACGTGCTCCAGATTCCATACCAATTCTATGTATTGTTCCATATGTTTTCTACTAACATCAACATAATGCCAACATATGCAAGGAACAAACACATTATAATATCATATGACATGTAAAACATGATGCATCACTCTCCAAAGCCATATATCTGTTCTGCAACATTAGCAGCCTTGACTCTTGCCTTGTTTGCCTTCGAGTCTTGCCTTTGCCTTGCATCACAACATCTCACTCATCCTATGCATGCAACCACATAAGCCAACATCACCAGCTCATCAACATTCCAAGCATCACAAGCCATATATCTGTTCTGCAACATTAGCAGCCTTGACTCTTGCCTTGTTTGCCTTCGAGTCTTGCCTTTGCCTTGCATCACAACATCTCACTCATCCTATGCATGCAACCACATAAGCCAACATCACCAGCTCATCAACATTCCAAGCATCACAAGCTGAACAGTCTGATTCACATAGCCTGCAATATGCCTTGCATCTCTTTCTTCAACTGATCTATGTTACACACTAAACTCTGCCTCTTGCAACATCCTTGCCTTTCTGCTGCTTTGTTGCTCCTTGCTGCTGCTCCTTTGCTCTTTTGCTGTTCCTTGCTGCTGTTCCTCTGCTATTCCTTTGCTGTTCATATCACCTTCACCATATGCTACTCCTTTGGTGTTCCTTGTTGTGCTGCTCCTTTGCTATTCTTTTATTGTTCATTTCTCATCAACATATCAAACATACATTCGATGTACCTTGATGGTCCTGTTGTTCCTTTGCCATCATTGACAACAATGCCATCTGTCTGAAATCTATTTCATATATTTCTTTTGTTTTATGTTGTAGGGTAGCTTTATCATTGTCTATACTAACTTGTCCCATGGACATATCTTTCTGGTCATTTGGTGGACATTGATATAATTTTCTTATCTATCCCGTGTTAATAGCTGAAACAGATGAGAGAAAGACTGGTTTTTCCCAACAGACAAGAAATAGACAGTTGGTGAAATATTCCATATTGATATGTGAAATTGAAATCTAAATTTTGGAATGAAATTTGCTATATTTTTCAACAGAGAAAAACAGAGAAATACTTGTGGAAAATCCTCAAACAGAACCTTTATTGAGATTATGCATTTTTCAGCAGTACATATCTAATAAGGAGTCAATAACAACTCAGGGCCAGTAAACGACAACAATGGTATTCACTACATTTTGTCATGAAGTGCATCTCTCACAGAATACCTGCAACAATCATCTTCCAGAAAACTGATCTACTATATGTTTTTAAGGCTTATTTAAAACTGTGTCTTTTTCCTCCTGTTTGTCCTTTCAATGTGGAATAGATGATTTATGTGATACTCTTTATTCTATTTAAAATTTTCCTTTATGTATGTAAGCTGTCTTATTCCAAATTTCCAGCCCTTCTAACTCTGATGCTTGGCTTCCCGAGTTTTTTTTGACATGTCTTTTCTGCTGGAAGCAAAAGTGTAGTGTTTGACTTTGAACAGTCATGACAACGTTTCTCTTTGTCAAGTTGCAGCTCTGAGTTACCACATGCAGCCTTTTTCACTTGCACCCACCTGGGCCCAGCAAACTTGTCTAATAGATGCTGTTGTAACCTCCTACCTCACCTTAACTTTCATCTGCTATGGTTTTTTGTGTGAAAATATTCTACATCATAATTAGAAGCAAGCCATAGTTAAATCGACCCTATTCCTTCTTGTAGGTGTGGTCCAATATTAGCTTGTGGACCAAATGTTTACCTATGGACAATTTCTTGCCTATCTAATGGCAAACATCTATGTGTCACAATGACACAAATGGTGCAAATTCTTCAACGATGACCAGATGGGATCTAACCTTTAGAGAAATGCATAGATTCTGGCCTTGGACAAACCAATGAAACACAAAATGGTTGATATTACTTTGCATGGTATTCACTTCATTTTAATCTCACGTAGACATCCAAATACTTTAAGCTAGTGCTATAGTCCGTTCTGGAAACGGATTTGTAGCTTAGTTGTCGATGCTTGCATGCAACTGTTGAGGCTTTGAGTTTTCTTGATTTCGTTCTACCATTAATCTCTAAAGTAAATGGATTATCGGTTCAGGCATGGATGCTTGCTTGTCAAGTTCTTCACTCTTCTTAAATCTCCTTATTGTAGGTCCCCCTATATAAAATATCAATCATTTGGGGGAGGTTAGTTTGGGCTTGCTTGTCTCTCGCGTTGAATGTCAAGTAGCCAAGGATTGTGCTCTAATTGTTTAGCATGCATTATTTTCTACACCTGCAGATTGCGAAGTTGCTTGAATGTAAAGCTTCTCGTGTTCGTCTCATTCATCTTGACCGGGAGCTTGCACAAGATTCATTGGTTTGTAACTTAACGTATTTAATCCTTCTAGAAACTTTCCTTTTGACGTCGACAGTTTTTAACTCGTTAATACCAGTTGAGATACATCTGTAAAATTGTTTCATTATGAGCTTCAGGTCCTCTGGCAGTGTGGAGTAACTGGGGAACACCTAATATGTGCTTCGGTAAGTCTGCTGTACATATCACCATCTCTTGCTTCGCTCTCCCTCTCTCTCTCATGCACACAAATAGAGAAATATATGTTGGCTAAGGCACTATTAGTGGTCTTTAGACTTTCATAGCAGGTTTTTATGGATTATTGCTATTTGTAGTTTATCTGCAAGTAGGTTATTGGTAAGAAGCCTCATATGTGCTTGTTCTTGCAATTTCAGGTCAATGCGGTGGACCGCAATCCAAAGGCAATTGATGAACAACAGTTGCCGGGTATATTGATGTCAAAGAACACACAGGTTTGTTCCTGTATTTTGGCAAACGTTTTATAATTCCCTTGAGCATCTATTTGTAACTGTCTTTATAAAAGTTAGCCTTATGCTATTGCTTTTCCTATTGAACAGATTTATGACATTCTCTTCAAGTTGGCAAATGCTAGTGACATGGGTGTTCGTGAAGTGAGCTCTTTCTTTGAGATGTGTCTTTAGTATATGTGACTTTTTTCATCATAGTTTCTTTCAATTGCATTTAGAATGAAGCTTATGAAGTTGAATCTGTTAACTTCTTTTTGAAGGGTGCAAATAGTCTGCTGGCGTTGCTACCAACACACCCCAAATTATTGGCAGATTTTCAGGTTTATCTTTTTGAATCCATATGTCTAGAAATTTCTCTATATCAATGTTGCATTAGGAAATATAAATTGTTCAGAAGAGGCTTCTGTTTAGAACTATGCTGTTCCTTATTTTCAGATATTTCACAAAAAAATTTAGCTTTTTCTATACATATCCTATTTAATGCATACATTTTTCCTTTCCTAGTTGATTTCTGAATGAGATGTATATACATTTTTTGGCAGAGCTTGCATCGTCGAAGTAAAGCTGAAGCCCAGAAGTTACTGGAAACACACTTTAATGCAAAGTCACATCTTCTTTATACTCTACAGGTCATTCTTCTCATCTTGTTATGGGTAACTCGCATTTATTTAGATCTCAATATGTATTGATCTTATTCCCCCCAGTTATCCTCGGGAATCCTTACCTTCTTGAAATCAGACTGGTCTTCAGTTTTGTACTCTCTCATTTTTTGCCTCTGTAATTCCTCAATTCGATACAATGTCATTCTCACTTATGTTCTATTTTAATTATGGTTACCCTAACTCTCTTGAAGAAAAAGAAAAAGAAAAACGAGCGGCATGTCCTGGATTGATGATCAGTAATGGGCTTGAAAACTTTAGCATTATACTGTAGATTGGGATTTGGTGATCAACTTTGTCATAGCTTATGAGATGGCTTGTGTAATTACTAGCTCATCTGTTTAGAAAAATCCTTGAACCTTCTTATAAGTCTGTATACACAGAACATAGCTTGTGGTGTAATAGCGTAGTTTGCTTATTCTACCAATCAGAGAGAGAAGGTAGTAATATCATTCCACATGTTCCCAATTTTGTTGGTTTATGTATTAGGTTGGAAGGATTGGGATCATTCACAATAGCTCTACATTCTCTTTGAATGACATTCAAAGAATTTGGCTTGGATCGTCAGTTAGTTATAGTAACTAAAAATGTATGTGGTTCTTACTGGTTCGTGTGTTCTTTGCGTTTATTCTAAGTTACCAGGAAATGCATCCAGATACAGATCAACCAGATTTATGAAAAGACAGGATCTGGATATGGTGCGGAAATGCCACATACAAAAAATGCCGCATCAAGATCATTCATGAACCGCTACATTAAAACTGAAATCATTAGATAATATATAAATTTGAAGACTAAAATCATGAAGCATCGTGTCTTTTCCAAAAGTGATAACTGTAAAATGCAAAATTGAGTATCTCATCAATGATCACTCTATTTATATGATGATGTACAGTAGGTCTAACTACATGTCCAGAAACAGGCCTACATCCTTATCATCTGAATATTTCAACACTACATCATGATCAACCTGTCACCTGCCTTGAAATCTGCCTTAAAATTTAAGAATTCCCAGCTAGCTACAATAGTAAATGAACACTATACACTGTTTTGAGTCCGATAACATGCTAATCTCTATGTATCATACTGTTCTAGGTGCAGTCTTTACCTAGAGTTGGATGGGATGGAAATAATTAAATTCTTAATGACATAGCCATCCTTTGTACACAAAGAAAACTAAAAATAAGTATATAGTATATGCTATTATCTCTATGTTGTTTCAGAGCTTTCCTAAAGCATTCCTGCTAGCATTATTAAAAAATGAAAATGGAAATTTGAATGTCTCAGATGTTTCCTTTAGCATTATAATGTGCTACACAACATTTAGGCTATAGGTAATTATAACTTATACAACTATACAACCTATAGGTTAATAATAAATAATCTATGTAAAACTTTGAATAGAATAAGGAATGATGATGGAGGTTGACAGACGGTAGGGTTTGTTGGTGTTGTCAGGTCATTCAGTTTCTTGAGCTGCATGTAACTGGGTGGAGAGATGACCTTCCTCCCTGGCTGGTGGAGTGGCAGGAAGTCTCCATGCATTTCACAGCTGGTGGTTTCGAGGATTTTGGAGGGTATCGGAGAGCTTTTTACATTTTACTTTCATCTTTATACAACTGTTGTCTTGGCTTTGGAAGTGGTTAAATCGCTTAGCAGTTAGTCTTTTTAGGTTCCGATGACCTGCTCTGAGTTGATCTGGCACCTAGCTGGATGGATTGCATGGAAGAACAAGTAAATTTTGTCCCGGACGGTTCTAGGGAAGGACTTATCAGATTTTCAGCCAAGGGGAGGTGGGGATATGAGCATTGGGATTCCAGCTTGGGACCCTCAACCCTTTGTCTTTTCTGGTCCTATAACTTCATCATTGGTTGAAGATCCTCATTTGGGCTCAGATCCCCCTCTAGTTGGGGGTTCTTTTTATTCTTTGTAGAACCCTAAACATCTAGAACTGGGTTTGGAACAAAACTCACTTGGGATTTCTTGGGACTGCGTTTTCCTAGTTTTGGCATCTACTTATTTTATCTCTCCTACCCCAGTTGTTGCTTCGGTAGCTTCGAATGCTCAGGGTTTTCCTTTTGTTATTGGGGGTTTCACAGTGAGCAGTGGGGGAGCCAAGGGTTTTGATATACAAAGCCTCTTATCTATTCCACCTATAGGTAGGGCTTTTTTCGCAGGTGAAGGTTTTCATTAGTCTGTTGGCAATTTCCTTCAAGGTTTTCTCGATGGGGAGCTGAGGTTGGTTAAGCACGTGCCATTGTAGGTGAAAAGGGTTTGGAATGTGGAGAATCCAGAGGAGAAGGTTGTGTTGCGACAACCTCGAAGGAAAGGGTTTTTGGGGCAAAGTGGAAAAAGGGGGGAGTTGAGGGTGGGACGATTGAGAGGTAGGAAGTTAAATATTAGAACTGTAAGAGCCTGGGCAGAGGAGAACATGAACTCAACTGTGAAAAACCCACCCAAAGTTGCATTACTAGCTCGTGGGTGTATACAACTCACCTTTGGATCTCATGACGAAGCTGTATCAATTTCAGAAAAGGTATGGAAAATTAACTCCACAGTTCTCTTAAAATTCTAGACCCCTTTATTTGATGCTACTAGGGAACCATTGGATATCGTTCCAATATGGGTTTGCCTCCTAGGGTTACCCTTGAATTATTGAGATGGAAAGCTCTTTGTGGACATTGGAAATACTCTGTGTAAGTATTTAGAACATGATTCTTTTTATCTCTTTTTATCTCCACTCCGACGATATGTCAATGGGACGGGTTTTAGTGGACATTGATCTCCGAGCGAGCCTCTCAGAGACCTTGGAAATTGGCAAAGACGAGGAGAGGCTACAAATTCTAGATTATTAAGGTGTCTTGGTTAGATGTAGAAGGTGTCGTAAGTAAGACCATGTTGTAAAGTATTGCGACTTACTTTTGGGGAGGAAGTCTTAGGTTGAATCTATTCCTAAGCAAAAGAAGAAAGCATTGCTAGTTTCTCTAGAGGCTATAGAGGCAATACAAGAGAATATGTAGTAAGAACCAAACCATCATGAGATGTCATAGACTCCTACACTTCAAGTTATGGCGATTTCATTGTAGCAGGATCCTTTGATCAGGGAGGAAGAGGTAAACTTTGTACATGCAACTTATGAAGGCTTCAGGTTTGGCATTTCTTCCAGTAATCTTGTTCCCTCCTCTCTTGTTTCTTTTATAGATGTTTCCATGTCTGAGGTTGGAAAAGACTTGGTTAATAACTCTGTGGTTCCTTCCCTTTCATCTTGTGTGGTCACTCGCTTGCCCCCTTCTATGGTAAAGAATCCATGCCCACATGCTGTAGAGGGGTATTCTTCTCCAGTGGTGTCTTTTCTTAGGGTTCCTCTGACGAGAGAGTCGAGGGAGACGTCTTGTACAACCTAAGATTGCGCTCGGTATTTCCCATTCTTGAAAGGCTATCAGGGATTGGAGAAACTATCTTTATCTACTTGGATGAACAAAGGGGGAGGAAGGAAATCACATTTGTTCATAGCTAAAGAAAAAGTTAGAATGAGGTTCTAGAGTCAGGATTGGCACTATAGCTGATTATTTTATTAACAAGTTGGAATGCCATAAGTTGGTGGATTCCTATTAAGATCAAACCCACATGGAGGAACACACAGGTAGGTGAACAAAGGATCGCCAAAAGGCTTATAGATTTTGGTTTCAAAAGACTTGTTGGATATATGTAATTACATCAGATAGTGGGTTGATTGTGGAGGGAAATCTAATCACTCTCCAATCATCCACGAACTAAAAGGAAATGATTCCAAACTAGCCATATATGAAAAATTGAACTCGACATGGTTAAAACTAATCACTCTCCAATCATCCACGAACTAAAAGGAAATGAGTCCAAACTAGCCATATATGAAAAATTGAACTCGACATGGTTAAAAGAGTAGGAATTTCTTGATCTGACCAAAAGGCATTGGAAACCTTTTGACCCTTTGGCTGACATCTCAACAATTGGTCAATTTTAAGAAAATCACAAGTTTTTAAAAAAGCTCTCCATAGAATGGGCTTCTAAAAAGAGAAAATTGGAAGCACAGGAACTTGCTTCGATTGAGAAAGATCTGCAACAACTATCAAACGTTCTAGGGGAAGGTTTCACTAATGAAGCTTGCAGAGAAAACTTGGTTAGATTAGAGAGTAATAGGAAGTCACTCCTCGAAGTTAGGGAAGCGACTTGGAGGTTGAAGAGCGGGGCTCTTTGGTTAGAAAGTGGTGGTGAGAATACTAAGTTTTTTCAGGTCTATGCAAAGGGAAGAGAAATTAACAACACTATGTGGAACCTTGTGGATTTTGAAGGGAGAACAACCTTAGGTTTTGAAAGCTTAGTTGACACAGATAAGAATAATTTTCAAAACCTTTTCAAAGAATCAACAAGAACATCCATTGTAGAAGCTATTCGAGTTGCATGATTCTTTCCTAGATTTGTGGAAGAGGATGAAAACATTTCTCTTATGGAAGAAGTATCGATTGACAAAAGTCTTGGTACTGATGGGTGGGGTATGGAATTCTTTCTTGGCCTCTTTGACATATGAGGGGTTGATTTGCTTAAGGTGGTAGAGGAGTCCAGGAGGAATGACAAGATGCTCTCAACATTTAACTCTACTTTCATTACTCTTATACCAAAGGTGGATAATCCTTCGACCTTGAAGGTTTTATGCCCATATTGCTTTGTAACTACATTTACAAAGTAATAGTGAAGATCATTGCTCAAAGGCTAAAACCTATTTTGTCCAAAATTATTTCAAAAGGGAAATTTGGTTTCGTGGAAAGCAGACTCATTCATGAAGCCATTGGAGTGGCTCAAGAAGGTCTACACAAAATTAAGATAAAAAATTTGAAAGGGGTAGTGATTAAAATGGATCTTTCAAAATCCCGATTGAGTCAGCTGGATGTATATTAGACTACTGATGACTCATGTGGGCTTCAGTCTCAACTCCAACAATTGGATTATGAACTGCGTTTAGAGAGTATCTTTTGTTGTACTTATCAATGATGCAACCTCTCCTTTCTTTCATGCTCAGAGGGGTTTGTGTCAGGGTTGCCCACTATCCCCCTAGCTCTTTCTCCTTGTGGTAGAAGGTCTCAGTTGAATGCTCACCGAGGCTAAAAGGAGAGGTGAGTTCCAAGGTGCGGTAGTTGCTCAAGCCCTAAACAACACTCATTTTCTCTTTGTAGATGACATCCTTATTTTTTGTAACGGATCTCTTAAAGATGTAGAAAAATTGCATGAGATAATAACTCTTTTTGGCAAAGCCATGGGGATGGTTATAAATGCAAGAAAATCTACCATTTCCTTTCATAATCTAGAGCAAATTAAGATTTTACATTGTCAAAATTCTTTCAATTTTGAGGTTAGAGACCTGGATATAGGTCTAAAGTATTTGGGGTTCCACATCAAGTCTAATAACTATCTCAAGGAGGATTGGCTCTGGTTGCTGGCTAAACTGGAGAAAAGGCTAAATATTTGGAGTCATAGGTGGTTATCAAGAGCAGTCCAACTTGTATTGGTGAAATCAATTTTGGAAACTATTCTAGTATATTGGATGTCTCTTGCATGGATTCCAAAAAGTATTTTGGAAAATGCTCGCAGGATTTGCTTCAGATTCTTGTGGGTTGGGACCAAGGATCAATTTATCCTTCCGTGAGTAAAATGGAACAAATTAGCGACTACTAAGCATTCTAGGTGGATGGGGTTTGAAAAATATCTTTTTGTTCTCCAAGTATTTAGTATCTAAATGTGGCTGGAGGATTTTATCAACAAAAAGCCTCTGGATCATGGTGGTCACTCATAAATAAATTGCCCCTAGCTGTCTTGATGATTGGATCAAAAGACATGATAAGCCTCGCTCAAATATATTGGTCATCTAGAGAGCAATTTTAAATTCCTTTGACATCATCGAGTCAGGTCTTGCTTGGAGGGTTGGTAATGGTGCTAAGTTGAGGATTGGAGAAGATTCGTGGCCGGGAAGTGAAAGTAGATATACTCTACCTTCCCTATTAATTAACTCTCTTATGAATCAATGGATTTTCTATTTAAATCTGTCAATGATTTGGATCTTTTCTAAGCTCTTCATGTGGCTTGGAAGATGAGTTGGTCTAGTCCATTTCTCCTTTCAGATCTTATATGCCAAAATTGGGTAATATCTCTCAGTTCTTGGGTCCCTTCAATGGAGAGCAAAAGTGGTGGTGGAAAGTGGTTTGGCGTTTGAAATGTCCATCAAAGGCAAAGTTCTTTATGTGGTGTTTAATGGAACAAAAAGACCCAACTTGAAATGTCATGCAAAGAAGGTTCAAAATAGGTCCAGGTTAGTACTCCTTGTGTAAACAAGATGTGGAATCAATCACACATTTGTTCACATGCCCTTTTGTGAAACAAGTGTGGTTTGTCTATCGTTTGGTCTTGGGTCAACATTGTATTTGGGAAGGTGGGAATTTGGAACTCATTTGGCGGAATTTGCATCTTTCTAATTTGACCCGCAACGTTAAAGCTCTTCCTTTACTTGTTTGTTGGGGCATATGGTTTGCAAGAAACGAGACTATTTTTCAAGATCAACCTTCATTTCTAGTTTGGGTGGCAATAATTTTTTTATCTATTCTATCACATTTTCGTCAATCAAAGTTGTCAAATCCGAGGTTTGTGGTGATTGAAGAGTGGGATGTTTCTAAGCCGTGGGCTTACTTTGACGGGGCTTCACAAGGGTATCGGTACAAACAACCAAGCTGAACTCTTGACTTGCAAAAACCTCAGCTTTTGCATTGGAAGAGGGATGTAAATACATTCAATTGTTTGGGGACTTTTTGCTTCTTGTAAATTGGGTCAATGTAGTCCAACAATGTAGTAACATTTTATTGATTCCTGTGCTTGGGGAGATCCAAAGATTAAAGTCAACCTTTAACAATTTTTCATGTTCACATATTACAGGGAAAGAATCAAGGAAGTAGATCGACTTTCTAAAGAAGGTCTACAAATGGATAGGGACCTATGGCTGATTTCTGAGCAAAAGGATCAAGAATTTTTTGAATTTTATCATCGCCCTTTCATAGACAAACAACGACCAAATGTTCTTTAGTGCTTTGGTTTATTATTCTTTAGACCTTACTATACAATATATCATCTTATTTTGTTCTTACGCAATTAGTTTCTTTAGACTTTATCTATCAGATAGTACACGCTATTTGGTATTGTCTATGATGGAAAATCTATAAAGATGCAATGACTTGTTGGATCAAAGGTGATCCACCAAAATACAAGCTGGACATGTATATGAAAAATGTAATTTTGTATCATTCTCTCAAATGAAATAAAATTATGGTTTTTTTCAAGGAAAAAAACACTAAATAGAACAATTGCTACATAGGGTTTAAAATAGGTGGCAAATATCATTGAAAAAAATCTAAAGCTCTAATGTTATTTACTTGCGATCCACAAGATCTGTCTTAGCAACAGGTGATTGATTTTTGGGTTTGAAAGATTCATTTATGTGGTTGATCATCTAAGGATTTGGGCGGATCTATATTTGTATTCAAATTTGAAATGTGGATCCATGGATCCAACATCAAGACCTTGTTGATTCATTTATTCTTGATGTTCTTGGGTCTCCTTTATGCATTTATTCTCTTTTAATAGTCCAAAAAAACCATTGAATGCTTTTGAGTCTTGAGGATGTTCTCTCATAAACATGTATAAATTTGGTATGAATAAAATAATAGTCTGCCTTCTATCATCTACTCTTTTTTTTTGAGGTGATTATAAAGAGGCAAATAACAACTTAATGAAGAGGTGAATATAATCAGTGTTCCATGGGAAGGTGTGCCCCGGGGTAGGGGGACCACCCCATTTTTCCCTTTCTTAGGGGATGTGGGAATGCCTGGGGAAACAATTCCGTATGCCCCCCTTTGTGAGGAACTTGGGCAAACACATAGGGAAAGGTTTCCCCAAGGGGGGACGTATAGGCACCCCCTCCCCTAGAAGGGGCACACTTGAGTGATCCCCCCTAGAATTTTTGTCTGACAACCCATGAGGATAGAACAAAGGTGAAGGATAGAGCTTGAGGAGTCTATGACCTTGGTAATTAATGGTAATATTGAATTCTTAAAGTAAAAGTAACATTCTCCTTTATCCTATATTTTCTATCCTTCTCCTTCATCTTATATCTTAAAGTAACATTCTCCTTTATCTTACCATTTCTATTCATTCACTTAAATTTTTAACATTACCATTAATTGTTTCAAGATGTTTGAGAGTGGTTCCAACCTCATTAGACTTCATATCAAGAAAGTAGAATTTCATATCCCACTTAGAATTCTATAGACTTAACAGTTTCCCAAATTTTAGTATTGACAACATCACTGCATTTCCATTGGATTGCACAATAATGAATTTACATGGGATGATTGTTATTGTTGGGATTTTATTATTATTATATTTATATTTTATAATTTTAGCGATGAGGACCTCGACATTCTTTTGTTCCCCTTGAATTTTCCTAAAATTTAGTGGTGCTCCCACATGCCCCCCTTGTGCCTATCCTCCCTCTTTTGCACTTCACTGTCTCAAAAACTTGGTGGAACATAAATTATTATTCATGCTTTGGTTTGTAATGAGTCACTTTTATTCTTTAAATAAACACATGTTTGTAACGTTGGCTATTTGGCAATGTTGCGAAAATCGCTATTAAATCGAAAAATTGCGATTTTTATTTTTTCACAATATAATCGTCCGATTATTAAACCGATTTTTTCAAATAAGCGCAATAAAAATGGAAAAAATCACGATTCGAAGGGTAATAATCGCGAGGCCGCTGGATAGCTAGTTTATATGAGGAAAAAACGATTTGTTTTTTTCTTCATTTGGACAGTTAGGGGCAGTGGTGGATTGGAAGCGACTTGGGAGAAAAAGACTTGTCGATTGGGAGCTGATTCGAGGAGAAAAACGAGTCAAAAACCCTGGTGGATTTAGAGTTGAGGAGGAGAGGATCAATTTTCTCCACCGAACCGGTATGGGCACCAAATTTATGTGTTTTGTTTTGGTTCTTTTTTATTTTTTTGGTTGGGTTTGGATAACCCATTGTCTATCAAATATTTTTGAACTAATTTGATGGGGTTTTTGTTTGTTAAATTAATAAATTTTCAAAAATTCCATGTGTTTTGTCATGTTACTCATATATGTAATTTTTTTTTTTTTAAATTTTTGTAACTTGCAATCATTGTTTTTCCATAGGTTCACCATTCAACTTCAAAGTTCAAAGTTAAAAGTTGATCTTACAAATCTAAAACTCAACAGTCAAGAGTTCAACCAAGTTAAAAATATGCCAAGGAAATTGGACCCTTTGTGGGAATTTGGTGAACTTGATGGAGGGTTTGATAGAATGAATTTGAGTTGCAAGTTGTGTGGCATCATATGTCAGGGGGGTTTATAGATTGAAGTATCACCTTGCACAAATCCCTGGATTTGATGTAGGGCCTTGCACAAATACAAATCCGGAAATCATTCGAAGAGCCATGAGATCATTGGAAGAATTAGAGCACAATAGAGAGGCCAAAGCAGAAACGAAGAGGAAACTAGCAAAGAGGGTGTTAGGCTCAGGTGAGGGAAGTGGCACTGGTTCTACTTCAGCATCAATATCTACAACTAACCCGGTAGCTATCTCATCATTTTTTGTTCCTAGAACCACGCCTGGTTCACAACCATCTATCACTTCAATGCTTAAAAAAACTGAGAAAGAACAAGCTGACAAGTTGTTGGCCAAATTTCTCCTTTGGAGTGGTATTCCTTTCAGCGTTGTAAGGAATAATCCATTTTTCCAGCCTGCTATTGATGCTATTGCAAGTGTTGGCCCAAGGTACAAAATCCCTTATTATGATGACTTTAGAGGCTGGATCCCTCAAAATGAAAAGGTTGACTGCACCAAAAGATTGGAGGAGTTGAAGGCATCATGGGCACAAACAAGATGCACTGTGATGTCAGATGGTTGGACCGACGAATAGGGGAGAACTCTTATAAACTTCTTGGTTAGTTGTCCCAAGGGGACAATGTTCATGAAATCTGTTGATGCATCTTCACATATCAAAGATGCAAAAGCTTCATGTGATTTGCTGGATGTGTTTGTTTTGGAGGTGGGTGCAGAACATGTTGTCCAAGTCATAATGGACAATGCTGCAAATTATGTTGTTGCTAGCAGGTTGCTTATGGAGAGGCATCCTACTTTATTTTGGACACCTTGTGCTGCACATTGTATTGATTTGATGTTGGAGGACCTAGGAAAAATTTCATTTGTCAAAGATATTGTTGAGTCATCAAAAAGCTTTATAAAATTTATATATAATCATACATCTGTGCTTAGCTTGATGAGAAAATTCACCAACAATAAAGAGTTGGTGCTCCCCACCATTACACTGTTTGCCACCAGTTTCATATCTTTTCAATCCCTCTTGAATTCTATGTGGGATGTGAAGAGAATGTTTCTTTCAGAGGAGTGGCGTAGTTTGACAATGAGTTGCAAACCAGAGGGAGAGGCCATATGCAGATTAGTTTCATACCAAGAAGACTTATGGGTGGGAGTGTAGGAGGTGTGCACTGTTACTGAACATTTGGTAAAGGTTCTTCGATTAGTTGATGGTGAGAAGCCCGCAATGGGCTATTTGTATGAAGCCATGGAAAGGGCCAAAGAATCCATTCGGGCCTACTATGATGATAAGGGAGATGAGGGGTTTCAGAAACAACTCTTCATAAGGGAGGTGATTGATGGATGATGGAACAACACACTCCATCATCCCATTCATGTTTCAGGGATCTACTTGAACCCCACATTTTCTTACGCATGTGGGTTCGTATTTGATGCTGAGATCATGGATGTATTCTTAACCTGTGTTTAGAGGATGGTGCGATCTCCAACAGAACTTGCAGAAATCTCTAAAGAAATGGAGACATACAGGATGACAGGTGCCACATTTCTGTGACTGATAGGACGACTAAAATGCCAGGTATTTTTTAGTTTGTTTCAAATTTCATTGTTATTTTAAGTTCATAACTTCATACTTTGCTTCAACTTTCAAATTTAAATTTTTTCATATTTTTATTTGTAATTTTGTTGTAAATGCATGGTGGAGAATGTATGGTGCCAGGGTACCCCTTCTGCAAAAGCTTGCCATTCGAATCTTCAGCGAAACATGTAGCTCCTTAGGATGCGAGTGTAATTGGAGTGTATTTGAAAAAATACACAACAAGAAGCGCAACGGGTTAAACTTAAAACGTAAAATATTGCAAATTTCCAAATAAATTTTTGAATTCATTAAACAATTTTTTTTTTTTTTTTTGTTATTTTAACTTATAATTATAATTTATTATTTCATGATCTTTGCATAGGTTGGAGTCCCAACAACTTAATGACTTGGTCTATGTCTATTACAATCTTCGATTGTGGGTGAGGCAACTTGAGAGGACACTTGATATGGAGGCCATTTCATTGGATGGGATTGACACTACTGCTACATGGAGGGTTAAGGCCGAGAGGCATCTCATGGAGTCTACCAATGATTCGTTAGAGCAGGAGGTAGTGGAAGGTGTAGAGGGGAAAGAGGAGCAACAGGAGGAGGAGGTGACACCACCTATTGGGGCTACCCTTGCCACCAGTAGAAGACATGGTATACCTCCTATACCTCCTACTTCTTCAGTTTCTAGAGCACAACAGAGTCCATTGCCAACTGCACCGACATCTACATCTAGAGGGAAAGGGAAAGCTATTGCATTTTCTTGCAAGAGGGGCAGAAGAAATCAATAGTATTAGACTTTAGTTATTTTGTTCATTTCATTGTATATGACATTATGACTCATGATATGAGATACATTATTATATTTTTTGTTGATATTTTAAGCTAAGTTGGGACTGAGGAGTTAGGACTTACTATTGAGGACATGATTCACTGTTATGTGTGATGTAGCATTAGAAATGATATTACACATTTTATATATTAGTTCTTTTATCATAATTATGTGTCAATGTATTTATTTTATGTTGTAGATGCTTTTGATATTAAAAAAATTGAAAAAAAAAGAATATTTTGTATTTTACAATTTTTTCCCAATTTTTCCGATTTTTTCCATTTTTTCCCTTGCCGAATTTATCCCGATAATGATTACTACAACATTGCTATTTGGTTGATTTATTTTGATTTAGAACTAATGTTCAACTACATAATTTTTCTCCATGGTGATAGATATGGTGTGTACCTAGCCTAATATAAATGATGGAAGTGAATAGATTCTATGTGCCTTGCATTTACTTTTGAAGTAATTCGGTGTTAGAATCATTAAATGCTTTTGATGATATTGTCTCCTTGACATGAACTAGATTTTTTTTATGAATAAATGAAAAGCTTGCATTATATCATCTACTCTTTAATTAAGGCAAGGATAAAGAAACAAACAAATACTAAATGACGAGATGAACATTGGAATGTTAGCTATTCATTTACCCAATAACAATTGTCATTCATGTTTTAGTTTGTAGTGAACCATTTTGTTAAATAAACAAAAATGGTGAATTAGTGGTTAGTTGATTTATCTTGGTTTAATTCCAAGATTCGGTTCCATATTGTTTTCTCATAGATATGCTATTGTTTGTAGTGAGTAATAACGTTTGTAGTGTTAAATATCATGTGATCTTGATTGGAGCATTATACAATTTGTCATCCATCGCGATGCTTTAAAAGTGGAAAAATTGAAGGAATCAACTTACAAAAGCAAGTTTATTAGTGAGACCTACTGTGGAGAATTGAGGTTTGAAACCTTCTGGGGCCAGTTTGAGACCTTAAATGATGTTTTTCGGGAATACAACTTTTCTTGCCTAAATGTCTGGCTGCACGATGTTATTCTACGCTCAGGGAACTTTCCAAATGTGTAAGAATGAAGCCAATCAGAGTTTAGATGTAAAAGTTATGCCTTCTGGAAGTTGATCTATTGTGTTTGATTAGCATAATTTGAGAGGATGCCATGTTGGCCTCATTATTGAAGGAAAAGGGGCTATCTAAGTGAAGACTTTGAAGAAGGCTCTAGAAGGTTTAAATTTGTAACTCTAGTTGAAAGTCATACTTAACCCCTAGTTGGCTATTGGGCTGTATTATAGCCAGGGCACTAGGAGGAAAATGGATTCCATTTCATTTTTATTGTATCTTTTTCGACAAAGAGAAGGAAGATCTTGGAGTGGGAGTGAGAGAGCATAATAGAGGGGGTTTGTATTTTGTAGCAGCCCATAGGGCATATGTGTCAAGTAACTCCATATAGGGTGCCTTTCCCTTGTACTTGCACAATTTCCATTCTTGACCAAAGAGAGCAAAGCATCTTCACATTCCAATTGGGTTTCCTCTCGAAAGGGTTTTTCGTAGCATATCTTCGTGTTCATTGTGATTTGTGTATGCTTGTATTTCATTGTTCTCTATTTTCCACATTTTACAAGTTCCATGCACATACAAGAAAATCAATAATAACATATTTGGAATCAAAAAGAATTAGACCTTCATAGTATAGATTTTGGTTTACTTTAATAGATATGTTGAGACGAATTGTCGAGTGGAATATCCACAACAATTTACAAATCATGGTGTGTAATAAACATAATATTTAAGTGATTTAAGTTAGCTTAGGCTAGGGCCAATATTAGAAGTTTTTTAGAATTGGTATATATATTGGTAAATTTAATTCACTATAGACATGGAAGATATGATTATTCAATATTGTTACCCCCTGGGAAATTTTTGGAGTTCTCTTCTTTATTTTGGTTGTCATGCAACTCATAATTATGATACCCATGAATAATGAATTAATTATAGATGTATTATTATACATACAATACACATAATGCATGCCATATGTAATGATCGTTAATTACATTTTAGTCCATATTGTTATTTGACAATACCTATGCTATATTAATTTTTTGTTGTTGTTGTAAATCAACAGATTTCTATTAATTTAGAACAAGGTTACATCGTGATGAGTTCTTCATATATACAAAAGCAGTCTCACTTCGATTGAATTTGTTGGCCTCTTGATACATGCAAAATAAAAACGACAATAGCTTCAAAAAACTAGATTTCTTGTGGTCCATCGCCCACTAGGCACAAAGTTTACCAAAAAACTAAACAAAGCCTACTTTTATTGTGGCACATTTTTTGCAATGGGATCAACTATCTCAATTTCTTGAATTGCTGGCCCGTGGAATGCGTCATCAATGTGGGATTCCATGTGCGCCATATTAGTCTCAAATCTGTCCATGCGAGCTTGGAGATGCTGCTGGTTCTGCTGGAGAGAAGCTTGAAGGCCAATGATATGCCTCTGGTTGTGTAGGATGTTTGCGGAAAATCTAACATGATCTGCATGGTCCAAGTGATGAGCTTGTTAAAGTTGGTCAATAGAGTGTTGAAGGAGGTGGATGTGAACTTCAATTGAGTCAAATGGGACCGATAGATCTTACGTTACCAGGAGAGTCTTCCTGTGGCATGACTAACTCTCCTTCTTCCATGTTATTTCTCCTGGGATTACCTCCCCTCGTAGTGGATGACCTCAGTGCCGGAGCATCCTTCAGGTGCTAACTGTCCAACCATGTTCATAGGCGAAGACTGCACATAGGGGCAAGCCACAGTACCACCAACGAAAAGCTTTGTTTTGATGTAGGCTTCTGCCGTGAACACGACAACAAAGGCTAGTGCAGGCTTCAAGAGTTAATTTCTCACCACACCTTGTAGCTCGATGTGTCTTCAAAAGTAGAGCACTATCTAAACCAGAATGGACATTCCAAGCAACTTGGTGCCCATGCTGCGTCTGTTTGGGCCAATTGACATGCACGGGCCCGAACACCCTATTGACTACTACATGTCAACGAGCCATAGCTGTACACCCCCTTTTTTCGTAAAAGGAATAGTGCCTTATCGACGTGTCTGTGCCGTTCAACGATCATCATCAGCTTGATCATCATGTTATAATGTAAACCCATTTTGCATGTGTATAACGTAAATAATCTTAGCAGATCCGTGTCATGTATGTAATTGCCTAGGTAAACCTGCTTTTCTGGTGATGATCTACATTCCATGAGGATTTTTGTCTCTGTGATCCATTCTCGCATGGTCGACAAAGTTTTCCTTCAGCCTTACCCCAAAGCCGAAATGGATTTTGTCATTGAGATTTTAGGCGAATCCTAGTGTTATAGATAGAGTCTATGTAAAAGTGATTTGGAAATAATCCTAATTATATGGTTAGGTTATTTTATTACAAATTGCTTGGTCTGCTGGATTATATTTGTGTCACAAAAATAGGTAGTCTGTGAGGGTCTTTTTCAAATGGGTTTTCCCCTTTATGATGTAAAAATATGAAAATTATGATGTAAAGTGTCTTGAGGGTTGGAAAAAATAATTTATCACCTCCTAGGTTAATTAATTAAATTTTTTGGCCAAAAAATTAATTAAAATCCTAAGCTAGAAATTAAATTAATTCTAGGTCCTAGGTAAATTTAAATTCTCCAAAGGCAAAATTCGTCAGTCTTGAAAATTAAATTTTAAGAGGTTTCGGGACTAAGGTTTATTAATTGTTTTGCTAAATTTTAAGCCTTTGGTCCATGGGGTTAAATCAAAGTCAAAATTTTGAGGAAATTAATTCAAAAATTTAATTTTTGAATTAATTAAAATACATTTAATTGAAAAATTCGAATTTCTTCAAGAATTTAAAATTTCGACAGATGAGATTAAAAGAAATTTTGATCCTCATCAATGGTCGAGATTGTTTTGACGAGGATCACTCGAACTAGTCGTTGGAGGATTTATCTTTAAATAGAAAGTCATTTGTCAGTTGATCCATCCGATTTCTGGATCGTGTATTAAGCTCTCAAGCTCTCTTGTATACTTTTTTGAATTAATGCAAAAGTCTTTGGGGTTTCAACGTGCTGTAGTGTTCCTCTTCATGAATTTATGGTAACATTGTTTTAATTTCTGCTTAATATTATGTGAAAACTATCAATCAATAGCTCTCTTAGAATAATCTGAATACAGGTATCTTATTCAGTTTGTTGGATCTAGGGTAACATTTTTAATTTTGATTGAAGTAGTAGGTATCTCTATTTCTTCAGAATTTTATTGTTGTTCTATTTCTCTACTTGATTTGATGGTTGATCCAGTGTTTGCAGAAGATCTCTCAAGTTCTCAATGAGCGTTTGGGAATAGTCTTCGGTTGGACCAGCCAACTCTCAACACCTATTTTCTGAAGAGCCTACTTCATATAAGCCTCGAGATTTATCTAACGATAATCTTTTTCTGTAGGGTGTTTTTGGGCTAGTACCTCTTTAAAATTTCAAAATCTTTTAAATATTTTGTGGAAATTTTGATAGATCTGGCTTAGATTATCAAATCGGGGAGCAGAGTTGGAGTCATACTTCTCAGATTTGTAAATTATTTGTATAGATCTGTAAATTACTTGTATAGATCTGTTATTTACTTGTGTAGATCTGAAATTTTGTAACATAATTTTGAATTTTAACACTTGGGTTTTTGGGATTTTCTCTAGTTTTGTACATATTGGGTATTGGGTTTTTCTCTTTTCACTTGTACATGAATAGATCTGAGATATCAACCAAGAAAATCTTCAGATCTGAGCTAGATCTAGACCTCGGAGGGCAAAATTTGGGCTCAAAGATTGTGTGCAAGAATAGATCTGAGAAATCAGCCAAAAAAATCTTTAGATCTGAGCTAGATTTAGACTCTGGAGGAAAAGACTTGGGCTCAAAGATTGTGTGCAGGAATAGATTTGAGAAATTAGCTAAGAAAATCTTCAGAGCTGAGCTAGATCTAGACCCTGAAGGGCAAGATCTGGGCTCAAAGATTGTTTGCAGGAATAGATCTGGGAAATCGGCCAAGTAAATCTTCAGATCTGAGATTTTTTCAAGCAGATCTGGGAGTTTTTGAGATAGATCTAGGCCTTGGAGGGCAATATCTTGTCCCAAATATTTTTGCAACGGCAACCATTGAAGATTTTGCAATAAATTTGAAGATCTGAACCAAAATAATTTTTTCAGAGCAAGGGTTTCAAGTTTTGGGGCTCCTAAGCCCAGATGTGCCTTTTCCTAGCCCAAGTGCTAGCTCACATTGGCCCTAGATTCCCCTTGCTCCATTTCTGTTCTCAATATTTAATTTTCTGAAGCTAATCATTGGTGCGTTTTTGCAGAAAATTTGGTAAAAATTTGTGTTTCATATATTGAATTTTTTTGGCATTAGGCAAGTGAGCTTCAAGGCCTAGGGCCTAAGGGTTTGATCTCTAAACCATATTTTTACTACTTGTTTGCTACATCAATCATATACCTTTCTAATAGTGGTGAAAAATACATCTAAGTGGTTTGAAATTAACTAAAAAAATTGCTAAATACATTAATAAGTCATTTATGTTTGAAGTGTATCAAGAATTTTCCCTAGATCTACATTTTGAGTGAATGTTATCTTTGAATAATTTTGTTTTTGAAGTCTAAAATATAACAATGGCAAAATTTCATGAGGGTTAGCCTAAAATTAGTTCCTAAGTTGTTGAATACATTAAGAAATTAATTTCTTGAGTTGGGAATTCATCATATGGCTTATTTCATGTTTTAATTGCTAGTTGTAATAAGTATATCAGATCTGATATAATTCTGGAAATCATATCATAACAAGCTTAAATTTTTTGATAATTCATGTGGACAAGTTTGGAAACTTTTCGGTAAATTTTTAGCATAAAGAAATCATTGATAGCTTACTGTTTCCATTGTCATATTGCTGCTATCATAAAGTTTTTCTTACTGCTGTCCTAAAAACAAATTTTTGAAAATTAAGTACTTTGTCATGAAATTGTGATAAAACGCATATCTTTTGTTTCATACGTTGAGTATTTGTGAGCATCTGTTGACATTGATATTAAATTGCAAAGAAGTTTTTGTTTTCTTTGAGCTATAACTGTATCAGAAACTGTTTCCATTGTCATATTGCTGCTATCATAAAGTTTTTCTTACTGCTGTCCTAAAAACAAATTTTTGAAAATTAAGTACTTTGTCATGAAATTGTGATAAAACGCATATCTTTTGTTTCATACGTTGAGTATTTGTGAGCATCTGTTGACATTGATATTAAATTGCAAAGAAGTTTTTGTTTTCTTTGAGCTATAACTGTATCAGAAAGATTTGAAATAAGCTTGTGGTTTAATTGTAATATTTTCAGGGGTTTATTTTTAAGTCTTCATCCAATAAAGCGAACATTTTATTTTGGTGATTAAGGGCTTTTGCGACACAAGTGTTTCTAATCCTTGGGTCTAACTTCTTCTCATCATTTGTTGCATTTGCATATAAATTAGTTCTACATAACTAAAATTTACTTCCAAGCATAAGCCTGCTCGATAAAGAGATAGGTATCCATCCATCTTTGCTTGAAAATGATGCTTTTAATAGTACTTAAAATGGTGACCTTGCAGTTGTCAGAGTCACAACTCTTTGCAGCGCCCGAGGCACTGAGTATGTTAGATTTTCAGGAGAGGTATCGTTAATAACACCTTAGTGTGCTTCACCTTATCTTCTTTCTGCCAATTACTACGAAATTAGGCTCAATATTGAAAGGATCGAAGGGTTAAAACTTAGATAGGCATTTAACTAAAATTAACCAAGATTCTTGCATCTCATATTAGCTTTAGGATCTGCACTTCATATAATATAGTCGTTCATCTAAGCAAGAGTTGCTAATCAATTACTTGGTCTTAATTTCCCTAGCAAGATCGTTGACTCCATAAGGTACTGGTATCAATCGTTTAAAATCTAATCAAATTTTATAAGTCTTGCTAAATCTTAATCAAGTACTTGGTTGCTTCACTCTGTCTTCAAAACTGGTTGGTTCCCAACTAGTTCTTCATTCCATTTTTCCATAGGGTTTACCCCCTTTAGCTAGCTACAGGGAGACAACTTAAATGGAGAGATTGGAGATTAGGGTGACAACCCCCGATCTGAACCATTGTCGTGGTGCCTATACATTCTGTGCAACAACACACCCCAAACTTCCAAAAGTAAACAGAGCAGGGAGAGGAATCGATATCAGGCAAGAGAGTTACACTTATCCAGAAGACAATAAAAGAAAGGTTGTCGTTATCAACAACAAAGCATTCAAAGACATCCCGTCATAATGGTTGCTACCTCCTGCCTTGAGCTTCCATCGCCACCTAAGCCATGTGCAGAGGATGCCTAACCAAGAACCTTTCAATTCTAGTTGGCTCAGGGCACCCTGCATTCCAGGGTACTAGGTTATAGACACAAAGCAAGTGCTTGAAGCGTTGAAAGGTGCCAAACTAGAATTATTGATGATACAAGTATCCTCTTCCTCGTAGAACCAGCCAATGGTTCCGAGGAGACTCCCCACGAGTTCTATCAATTTCGACAATTTCCACAATTTCCAGAGGCTTTGGTGGGTCGTTTCCCAAGTCTGCTCGATCACCTTCCACTTGCATTCACCATGCTGCATGGGATGGGAGTTATTCTCCCTGTCCTTTGAGTGCTCTCGGGCCCACCCCCATTAGGGGATATACTTTATCATTTTTTAATCGACAATTGGCTATTGTATGATTTGTTATATTGGTGTAATTGTATGCGTATAATAATGAATCTATATAATTTAATATATTTAATTCGTATATGTCTAATGCATACCCCCTTTCATGCTTGATTTCAAATGTGGCATTGTTATACATGCACTACCACATGTTGTAGCAGTTGAGAACCTTGGTTGCATAGATTTTGTATTGAAACATGCCATAGCTTGTGTTAACACTTCGGCTTTTGTTGTGCAAATTAGGTAAAACACAGAGCTTCAAGGAGAACACCCTTGTTGGGAAGATCTTAAAACACCTTAAGACCTGCTTCGATTGCATATTGGAAACAAGAAATGGTTGATAAATAATCCTTACGAAGGAATGCCTAGGCATGAAGGAGCACAAGTACTCTTGAAATAATATATTGGATCATTTCATTTATTGTTGATGAGGTTGATGACATTTTCTAGTGAAACATGCACTAACTTTTTTTTGCTACTTGGCCTTTCCATGTGCAAAATTTGATGAAGCGGAGTTCTTCAAGGAGAACAATCTTGCTAGGAAGATCTTAAACACCTTTGATTTGGAGAAAAATTTCTTCAATTTCATTTTGAAAAGAAGGATTGATAAATGACCCTCATGGAGAAACACCTAAGCATAAAGGATGCCAAGTACTCTTGAAAGTATAAATTGGAGCATTGGATTTATTGTTGATGAGGTTGCCCTAATGAGGGGGGTCCTGAATTTAAGGAAAATCTAACTTAAAGGATGACATTAATTGTTGAATAGCTCAACCTTAACCCTACGACAAAATAGACACATAAGATTCATTTTACAGGAGATAAATGTCATTTGAAGTGGAGTGTCTGTGTTGAGGAGAGAAGAGGTGTGCTAGGGTATCAGAGAGTCTTGGAAGGTGCACCCTTGTTGGAAGCTTCAACTTTTGATTATGTGAACTTTTCATGAATTAAATGATCATCGTGAAGCAACACCCTAATTAGTGTTTTCATAGAGTAGAAGCCTATAAATATAGAGATGTTCATTTGCTAAATGAGTGTTAAAGAACTGTGAGGAAAATCCGAAGGGTTTAGTTGAGTTGAAGAAAAGAAGTAATGGGCATTTCAAGCGAGTTTTACAATCTTCTTTTTGTATTTCCCTAGTTGTATTTAATGGATGAAACTACTCTTGCAAAATTGATATGATTTTGGAGAAGGGAAATTATACTCCAATAAGAAGGGATAAGGTTGAGTTGTAATGCTTCTTGTGTTGCAATGACTAGAGTAGTTTTTCACAATTGATAACTAGTTCTGTTGATATAAATTGTTCCTTCTTTATACTTTAGTCAACAAGCAACTATATATGAAAAACTTCAACCATTATTTCTTCAAAAAGAGCAATAAATAGAGATCACATTGTCTATGTTGAGGAGAGAAGAGGTGTGCTAGGGTAGTGGGGAGTCTTGGAAGGCGTGTCCCTTGTTAGAAGCTTCAACTTTTCATTATGTAGACTTTTCAAGCATTGAATGACCGTCATGAAGCAACACCCTAATTAGTGTTTTCCTAGGGTAGAAGCCTATAAATATAGTGAGGTTCATATGCTAAATGAGTGTTAAAGAACTGTGAAGAAAATCCAAACGGCTTAGTTGAGCCGAAGCAAAGAAGTCAGGGCCATTTCAAGTAAGTTTTACATTCTTCTTTTTGTATTTAATGGTTGAAGCTACTCTTGCAAAATTGATGTAATGATCTTTGGAGAAGGGAAATTATACTCCAATAAGAAGGGGAATTATACTCTAATAAGAAGGGATTAGGTTGAGCTGTAACGCTTCTTGTGTTGAAATTCTAGTGTTGCAATGACTAGAGTAGTTTTTCATAATTGATAACTACTTCTGTTAAAATAAAGTGTTCCTTTATACTTTAGTCAACACGCCGCTATACATGAAAAACTTCAACCATTATTTCTTCAACAAGAGCAGTAAATAGATATCGCAGTAGGCAATGAACAAAAGACGATAAGAGACAAGAGACACCACGATTAGGCTTACAACCAGGGCAAAGCCCACAATGGGAAAACCCAAAAATTCTTTCCTTATGAGAGAGAGATTTTGTCCATCAATAGTACATCAATATGTTCCAACAAAACCAAAATAGTCAATAATGAATTGCCCAATCAAAGTCTGCTCATTAAGAGGAGAGAGATTCTATTTCTGTCCAATGAATATGGTTTGCAAGGAGGCCAAAACTTAGGCTTGAAGTAATAGTGATAGTAGGTTGAAATCCTTACTGAAGTTACCACAAAAGTCTGTCAATCTTCAGAAGTATGTCACATAAAGGAGTGAGTTTCTCTGTAGCTTCGACCTCAAAAGAATTAATAGAACAGAGATTAAAATGATCCCAAAATTTGCCTCAAGTCATTGTAGTCAATGAACCTTTGATGGGGATCCAAACCGCAGTAAAAAAGCGCCCTCTTTTATCTTCTTCGCAGGTGTGAATATCCCTATAATAGAAGGCTGAATTTATTTTGTAATTTTAGACCGAATTTTGTTTTGTTGAAGGTGTACAAAATGAATGCCAACGAAGTTTTATAAATAGGAGTCATGTGAGGGCTAATTAGTCCTATTAGGGCCGACATGATGACATCTTGGAGCTGACTTGTGGAGCTTAGATGGGCCGACTTTTAGATGCCAAAAATTCATATCTTCTCCATGTTTTCAATGAACAATGCTGACCATAGCTACTTAATTTTTCAACATCTTGTTGCTATGTTGTTAGCATTGTTTAGTAGATAGATATTGTTGCTGCCTTTTGTGTACGTTGAAGGGTTGTTTGTGTCTATGATTGTTCATGGTTTCATGTTATGTATTGCTGGTTTGTATTCATTGAGAAGTGCTGGTTTGGAAGGGCCCTCCTTTGAGTTTCTGCATATGAAAGGAAATCCATGTGGTTAGGTGGAGGATGCTATTAACAAGCTGACTATGTCTCCTTTCATTATGTTTGAACCATTTTGGTTGTTGACTCTGACTCCATAGCCCAATTAGGTTGACATTGGTCTATTCTTTGACTGATATTATCTCAAAGAAATACCATAAAACAACCTTTTCTAACGTTTCCCTCTTATCTCGGAAAAGATTTGGCCTAAAGTGGGAGGAAGCATTGTTGTGGTTACATTGGGTAGTCTTCGTAATTTCCTCTATGGTGATGCTTGTTACAAGACTTTAACATTTAAAGTGCAAGTTTGGGAGGTAATAGGTCGACTATTTGATGTGCTTTTTTTGCCTTTTGCAATAGTAGAATGGGCATTTTTATTATTTGTATTATTTGTTTATTGTAGTTTCTATGGTCCCTCTCTCGTTAAGAGTTTAAATTTAGATTTAGTTGCCTCTTTGTGGTTTGATTTCTTGATTATGTTTTTAGTTCTCCTTTTATTGTATATTTGTTGTAAGATTGTTGTCTTTTTGTACTTGAGCAAACCAACCTATTTTATGATTAGTTCTTGCCACGAGGCTTGAAAAAAATCTGCCCTAAGAAATAAAAGTATGTGATCATAGTGGATGTTGAATGATAGTGGATGCTGAATGATGGCTCGACCAACTAGTCCATTCCATAGTTCACCAATGAACCATCTGCGATAAGTGCTGCAAATGAGCACGCTATATATATATATATATATATATATATATATATATAGTATATATATATATATATATATATATATATATATAATTGGAATGATAACTTCTGGAGAATCGATAACTCCGATAGATCTATTGACACTATTGCACTTGATACAACTATTTCATGAACACCACAAATGGGCAAGTTACAACCAATGTTATCAAAATTGAACCTGTGACTGAACTAAAAAACCCTTTGAACTGAGAATTGGTTGGAACTAGTAAAAAATTGGATCAAAAAACCGGTGGACCAAAAACATATAAAATATTCAAATTTTAAAGAAGAACATATATATTCATCTGCATCCATATGAATCCAAATCATTTATGCACAAAAAACAAAAGTTCTCATTTATATAGCATGTAAGGGTGCACAGACAAAATAGCGTTGAGTGCAATCTGTTTATGAACCGAAAATACATCAACAAACATGCTCTAGATGGTTTCTAGGATCCCAAAAAATTCATGCTACAACAAATGCCTGCCTTCATCAAAATCATTGCTTGTATTGGGATTTTCGTCGTCAATATCACCCTCTAAGCATTAGAATAAGATAGAAAAAATGTAGCATGTTGAGTCAAGATTTTGTTTGAGTGATGGGTACATTTTTAGTAGGGTCGTGATAGAGGAGTTCGACAACTAATGCCACTAACATCAAGGTAGATAGAGGGCTTGGTGCTAATGATTAAATACTAGTTCCATACTCTTGTACATGACCAAATCCGATGGAAACATTGCAACCCCCCCAATCCTAAAATCTTGAAAGACTGTTAAGTTTGATGGATTTTGAGTGAGATCTAAATTTCTACTTTCTCCATATGAAATCCAATGAGGTCGGAACCACTCTCAAACATCCTAAGTCATTTCATGGTAATGTTAAAATTGAAGTAAAAGGATGAAATTAAACATTACCATAAATTGCATAACAATACTAGGGCCATAGGCTTGATTGCTAGGCTGCCCCACTCAAAAGTTCCTGTTTTGAGTGCTAGGCTGCCCCACTCAAAAGTTCCTGATTTGAGTGCTAGGTTGCCCCATTTAATAATTCTTGTTTTATCTTAAAAAAATGCTTTTCGAGCATCTTTAATCAACTTATAAGGAATCAACTAGTTGAATTCAAAATCGTCTGTTTCAGTGAAAAAGGCTGATTTGGCACCAAATCGATCATTTTTGGTTTTGAACCTCAAATCGAACTGGTTTAGTCCCCAAACTGGTCAAACCAGCTAGTTCCACCAGTTCGGATCCAGTGTTGGTAACACTAGTTACAACGTGCTGCAACTGGGGAAAGAATTTGTTCACCAAACCACTCAAGCTAATATCCTTTGACATTATATAAATATTTTATCGAATGATGAATTGGAGATTACAAGAATGGGGGTGGATAGATGCTCATATTCATAACATTGTGTCTCCCTTGAAAATGTAGTAGAACTTCAAATATATAAGAGAGAATCCATTGTAAATCTTCAAACTTCAACCATAAACACCAAAGGTACCAAAGCATTCACCTTGAATAATTCCAGTAATATTGAGAGAAGAACCCTTGGGGTAGGATAACACCATCTAATACTGCTTATGCAAGGAATCACTCCACAAGCCATGCTTCTATAAGAAAATACACTTCAATGCACCTCAAATACAATGATACTCCAATGTTTATATGTTCCCATGAGTATTCCTATGGGCATATGTCAAGTACTCATTATTCATTGTTTCTTTTAATTACATGATGGGCATGCTATTGCAAAATCTAGCAATTCTATGTAAAGCTCCATTAGGAAGAGCCGAACCTTATGGCACAAGGGAAAAAGTTGCCACTATCACTTCAACAACCTTTCTCCTACTTTTTAGTGGTATTTGATCACAATAGAGGCTTTCATAAATCACCTAAAGGGATATTCAATTACCATTGCCCAAGGTGTGAATAAGAGGTCTATGAAATGGGATAAAGAATTGGTAAGGCCTGGAAGATAATTTCAAGGGCACTTATTTCTGTGTGAAAGCTCATTTGTTGGCCTTGCTGTGAAAGAATCAGTGAAGAAAAGAATGTTGTGTATATCTCTTCCTCTCAACTAGGGAAGATATGCCCATTCTTGTAAAGGAATGTACCCAAGTTCCCTTTGTTACCATTGCTCAAGGTGTGAATAAGAGGTCTATGAAATGGGATAAAGAATCGGTAAGGCCTCGAAGAATAATTTCAAGAGCACTTATTTATGTGTGAAAGCTCATTTGTTGGCCTTGCTGTGAAAGAATCAGTGAAGACAAGAATGTTGTGTATATCTCTTCCTCTCAACTAGGGAAGATATGCCCATTCTTGTAAAGGAATGTACCCAAATTCCCTCTTACGAGGAACTTGCCTAAGCTCCCTCTCAATTAGGGACTTGTTAGAGCTCCCTCTTAACCGGGGACTCTCCTTTTCATCAACAACTTATTCTTTGTGGGTCCTTCAGTTGCTTGATCAACTTCTTTCCTTGGTGTTGTGAAATTTAGTTGAGCTTCTTCTTTGTAGGGCATTAGCCATCCATCACTTTCCTTGTTGGTTCGTCATGTCATTCCTTTCTTCATGGAAAGTGGCCTTCTTGATACATATTTGGAAACTTCGTCATATGACTACTTCTTCCTCATCATGTTTCTTTCAAGAATTTCCATCCACCACATGAATGCTAGTTGTACTTGTACTTACAACTCTTTTGCCAGTAGCCCTGCATGAACTCATCCAGATATTATTCAAGAAATCAAAAATGACATCTTCTTGTAGGTATCAACATCCTGCATACATGTTGACGCATCTCCCAAAGATATCCATTTCCAAGGGTCTCCATCTTTTTCAGACTTTTATCAAAGTCTTCATATCTTTCCGGGAAAATTCCTAGTCAAATCTTCTTGGTCTTTTGGATGTTGTTTACCTTCATCATGGTTGCATATCTCACGATCTCTTCCTTCCTCACACATAACATTTCCAGGAGCTTTCAATAAGAGTTTCTAACATTTCCAGGAGCTTTCAATAAGAGTTTCTTAATTGTAGTCAACTACCTCATATGTCATATGAGGACATATTATGTTGATTTCATCTAGTGTGACTTATGCCCTCCTGCATCTGTTGAGAGGAGGAGATCCTTTTTCTCTTGATCATGCTTCTCAAGATAGAAGTAATGATCCATGTTATCTGCAACCATAGAACATGACTTTATAATATTAAATACAAGCATACATACATCATTTTACCTTTAGGTCATCTAGGCTTCTTCCAACAACTGCCTTGATTGAAAAGATCTTCAATCCCTTGATCTGCTTCATTTCTCATGTCATCACACTATCATCCCATGAATTCCATAAGTTGGAGTTCTTGATGAAACACTTGCTTCTTCTCTAGATTATTGAACCCTCTGATGAGGATTCCATCAGAGAACCTTGAGGATCTTGCATATCCCCATTTGGCAAATGTTTCCTTTTTGTCTTGATGTATGATGAGCTTTGCCCTGGATGACATCTTTCTTTCCTTCAATGTTCAATGAGGTTGCCAAGAGCTATATTCTTCATGTTTGACTGCCATGGATCTTATTCATTTTGTCCTTAATGATTCCCATGGTGATGTCACGAGCTCTTTCTTCTAATGCTTTCGTGATGCAGTAATGCATCTTATTATTTATCATGGTCATATCCATAAAAGATTTAGGAGCATATGATGACACCCTTTTGTGAAGGAGACCATTTCAAACATAGTAGAGATCTGTTACTCCCTCTTTCCTTGGTCCTTTTCAGCTATCTCCATCTTTTTAGTGATATGAGCTTTCTTTTCATAATCTTTCCGTAGCACTGTTCTGTCTTTGTTTGAGGACCAAACTTCCTTTTCCTGCAAATGTTTGTCCTTTAGCATTTAACACTTTGCCTTCAACTTGTCCTTTTTCCATCTTGCATAGATACCAAAAGTTGTTAAATGAGATAACTTTCTTGTCCCACTGACACTTGTTACCTTGCTCATCAGTTAGTGTATCAAGGATGATCATTTTCTTATCATCTCTCCTAGGTTCCCCAATTGAGATCTTATGAAGATATTCCTTCGTCCTTTGATACCTTCAATTAGGTCTAAGTGGTATGAATTTCTTCACTGCATTTCAGAGAGTAGATCTTCTAGCATTTTATATATTCTTTTATGTCTCCTCTCCTGCTACGTAGGATGAGAGTACCTTTGTCTGATTTCATAAGAATCCTATGAGTCCTTTGATCCTTTTCCATGCATTCAAACAATGCTTGACCTTCATAGAATTTTCCATAGATATCAATGACTTCTATTCCGAGGACTATATCTATCCTCCTTTCTTATGCAAGGAATCTTGATGACCCAATCGATGGATAGATCTCCTTGCAAACACAAAGTCATTTGACCAAACTTGATTATAGAATGAAAGATACTTACTTGACAAGTGAAGATGAACTCTTCCACTTGGTTACTTTGATGATGGTTGAAGAAGATGTATTAGGAATTCTTCTTGGATGACCTTCTTTCAAATGAGAGAGCCCTTCCTCAATAGAAAAGTTTGCTTTTTTTGATGAGGATGATTTGCTGCTTCCTCTGATGATCTTCTTATAGGGCAAGGAGATGATTCTTTCTTGAAGATGACCATGCCTCATTGCTTTCAATATGCTTTGCCTTCTTTTGTAGATCAAGACTGCTTCTAGGATTTCAACCTTCTCAAGATGATGTAATCTTCTATTTTCAGGTCCTTTGAGCTACCCTGCTTTTGTAGATAACTTGATGAGGATCTTGGTGGTCTTTTGAAGATGACTTCGGAAACAAAATCTCTTGTTGTAGACTGCTTCTTGAGACTTGATCCTTGAATGTTTTTTCTTGAAACTTGATCCTTGAGTGTCTCTTTGCTGCCCTTCTTTTGACTACAACACCTTAGCTTTGAAACCATGTTGAAGAATCTAGGGCAATTAGAGTTAATGCGATTCTTCTTAGGATGATAACTATTTGTGAGGTATTTTAACTTTTGCTTATTAGCACAATCTTCTTCTTGATATCATTAGTATGTGTATTTCTTACTTCATCAAACAGTGACCAAAAATACAAGAGACAAGAACACAAGATGTTGGCTTTCTGCCAGGGCCAAAACCTCTCCCTCTTAGAGAGGCAAACCCTCACAAAATTCTTCATATAGAGATTCCAATTGATGAATACCAAGACCATGACCCTTGACCTACTAGGTCACTCCAAGACCAAGACACCAATCCTCTTCTTACTGTGGAGATCATCATCGTCATCACTGCTTCATCGAGATCGTCATCATAGTACCGCAAAAGTCCTTAGTTGCACCATTGCCTGCTTCATCATCATGTCAACGAGGTCTTTCTACTTGGATGTGAGTTGCACCAAGGACTTGATCATGACCTTGTCTTCATTAAGAACGAGACCATGATTGCTACCTCAGTCAGATCTTGACTGTGTCTAGAATGCCGAGAATGTATAACTGTGAAGTCACCATCATGTCGAGATTGTGACTGTCTAGAATGCCGAGAATGTATGTGCTACAGTGGGATTCGAGTTCACCTTCTTTACCGAAACTATGACTGTGATTTCATCCTTCATCGAGATCATTAACGAGGAGGAGGCTATGATTTATGGAGACTGTAATTACCTTGCATTGAGATTTGTGCTGAGGAGGAGAACCTGTAGTTGTTGTCATTATCACTGAGATCACAAAGATGTCCGAGATCCTGTACCCATCTGAAGTTTTGTACCTTTGTTGTCATCCGAAGTTGCAGAGAAGTTCGAGTTTGTGTTTCCTGTGGTGACCCCAACGGGGTATTTATAGTTGTTTGTCCTCCATAATTAGCTTACATGTCAAAGTGAACCGATGTGTCTCTATTTGCAAGCCGACATGACTTTTGGCTTATTTAATTGATTTGCAGGCCGACATGATTGTGTTCTTCATCGTTTTGCTTGTTGCCTTCTTCAAGAGGATTGTGCTTGTCTTGGAGGGTTGATCTAGACACTAGGTTGACTCATTTACATCACATATATGCTCAAGATGAGCTCTTTAACATTTCCTTTGACTCTTTGACTTTCCTATAACACTTCAACATGTGCTGGACCTATGTAATGAGCAAGAAGCTCATTTTATAATTTACAAAAATAATGTTTCTTTTCTTTTGCAAGTACACAGATCAAAATTACATTTATGAAAAACCGAACCTAGTTACACTATCTTTAACAATTTGCACATGCTCCAATTCCACAATCTGGTAAGCCCAACAAATAAGCTTTCACACAGAAATAAGTGCTCTTGAAATGATTGTTGCAATAGTTGCATTTCCAAGCAACATTGCCTCCTCCCTTCCACTTGACATACTTCCACAAGGGATATATGCTTTCTTGAGCCTACTGTCTTTCCAAATTTATTCTTCTCTCAACATTTGAAGCTGATGTTGCAGCCCCATTTCCAATAGAGGGAGCACTTGCAGACCATGGTGAAATTGGAACATGATGGACATAACCAATGGGGGCATTCTTCCCCTTCCTTTGCCCCCTCCTTGTTGCCCTTGATTGAGACATGAATGTTGTAAAAAAATAAAGAAAACATGGACATGGAAATTGCTGTAACAAAAATGCGAAATAAAATAGAAGCAAAATGCACTTACTTGTTGCTTGAATCACCTCCAAAATGCTCCCAAACCCTTTGCTAGACATTTCCACGCACCCACAATAAGAGAGACCATTAAGAATGAGTGAGAAATGGGCCCAAATCGGGCTTTAAAGACCGCGCAACACGCTTTTAAGAGGGACACGCGTTGGGAAATCAACACAGATGGCCATTGAATCAGATTCGTGTGCCCATGAATCCGACATGCCAAGGCATGCTAGAGTCGCAGATCAGACATGTGTCCTAGAGAATCGTGTTTGATTTGTGGGATTCGGGACATGCTGGGGGAGAACTAATTCGGTTTCTTAGATCCAAGTTGGCCAATGCCAACTCAACACTATTGTCCAAACCCATATCATTAGGAAAGACATCCCACATCTTTGTCATTCCCTTCAACCACTCATCCCTCTGCGTATAAATAAAACAAAGGTTGGCGTGCACATACACCATTGTCTCTTCCGTGGACTAATCAAGCCTGCTCTTTTTGACACTATACAAATTCCTCTATGTGCTCCATTTCCTCTCGCAACAATGGGATGAAGTCACTTGAGAGAGGAGCCTCATGGCTAACTGTTTTAGAGGAGGGCTTGTTGCCCCTTGAGATTCCCTCCAAGAATAGGGCCTCTTATCCCCCTGTATCTAGTCACATCATAGCTTGCAAATCGTGCAGTGCCAGGGGAAACACTCTGCAAAGGCATCCTCCACCTCATCAAGGGATGCTCTATCTTGAAATATCCGCCCCAATGCATCTTTTTCCTCCCCTGTGAAATTTCACCATCCATGTGAGGAGGGAATCTATAGGAAGGTCCACCATGCAGCCACTCATGGTTGTAGTATTTTGGGTTCAATGAGTGAGCCAAACAATGCAAAGGTGTGCAAATTTTGTCCCAACCACTGACAAGAATATCTTGTATAGTGGTGAAGAAGGCCTCTGATGATGTTTTATACTTAGGGCACTTACTCTGTAAAATAATGGTCCTCACAGACTCAATCATGGAATCCATCCTTCATAAACCTCTCCTAGGATGGGTTAGTCTGTATCTGCAAATCGAAGAAAATAAATGATAGGGTCCATGATCTGAATAATTAGATCTACCCTCTCCCACCAAGCATCATCTAACATTGTGTCCTTCACTCCTTTAGAGGCTAGTTGATTTGTCTTTCTCTGATGATGTTTTATACTTAGGGCACTTTGTAAAATAATGGTCCTCACAGACTCAATCATGGAATCCATCCTTCATAAACCTCTCCTAGGATGGGTTAGTCTGTATCTGCAAATCGAAGAAAAGAAATGATAGGGTCCATGATCTGAATAATTAGATCTACCCTCTCCCACCAAGCATCATCTAACATTGTGTTCTTCACTCTTTTAGAGGCTAGTTGATTTGTCTTTCTCCAAAAAGAGTGGTCTTGACCTCCCTTGACCTCTTCAACATGATGGATGACGAGGCAAACTGTGTATCTACAATCTTCAACAATGATATATGGGTTTACTCCTTGTAGATTGTAAGGGAATTTATTTGATTTTCTACAAAGCTGCGGATATGTCGTGCATCCTCAATAACACTTCCAATCCAAGGCACATCAAAATCAATAGTTTTAAGTGCTAAATTCAAGGAATGGACAATGCAAGGTGTTCAAAATACTTATGGATATTTAGCTTCCACAATCATGCCAATAACTTTGCAAATACGTGCATGTGTCTATAAAGATTTGCAAACAAGAATCAACACCTACATCTTCAATAACTTCAATGAACAACTCACCAATACATTGTGCATCCTTGTATTGTCCAAGTGCATTCACTGATTTCAAGAAAACTGGTCCATTCAAGGAAGACACCATGAAGTTGATGAGTGGGTGGCGTGATGGATCGACCCATCCATAAAAAACAATACTAACCCAGATGTTGGCCATGCCGATTTAATAGGCTCAAGCATTTTGTCCACCTCTTTCTTTGCCTTAGTCAACAATGTGGTTCTGAGCTTCTCTGACCTGGGGGCACATACCTTGATGGAGTTCCTAGAGATGGAGCTCGACACATCGCAAGAAATAAAGGTGAGCCTGCAATATTAAAGGATATGAAGTTCAGATAGAAAAATAATGCCATGGTGATATCAAGTTCTTCTCGCCACTCTTTCCAAAAATTCTTGTCCATTGGACCAAGTGGCACTACTATTCTTGCTTTTTTAGATGATGTAACCACCCTTGCCACACCAACATTGGCCTCTTTTTCCATTTCTTTCCTCTTAGCTTAAAACACATTTTCACATGCTCCAAATCCACAACCTGGTAAGCCCAACAAATGAGCTTTCACACATAAATAAGTGCTCTTGGAATTATTGTTGCAATAGTTGCATTTCCAAGCAACATTGCCTCCTCCCTTCAACTTGCTGCCTGACCCTTGATTCATGACCATTCATGAAAGGGCACTTGCCTAGGGTATATAAGCAGTACCTCATTCTCATCTGTAATAATCTCATATCAATTCTTATACAATATTCAATATACAGTTACATGTCTTACAATGGACATTTACGTCTTTGAAGTATTTTAAAGATTACTGCTGCGTATACGAACTTTGTTCGTTACATTGGTATTAGAGCCACATTGGCAAATCCTGACCTTTGGCTATCAACTTGTCGCAATTAAGCGTTTTGCTACACAAGTTGGAGTTTCTCCATAGCGGGCAAATCCTAACCTTTGGCCATCAACTTGTTGCAACTAAAGCGTTTCGCTACACGAGTTGGAGTTTCTCCATTTTCGGTCAGGCGCCCTTGGCCACATTAAAAAAAATAAAAAAATAACAAATGATTAAAAA
>APFE031237307.1:369796-383617 GCA_000404065.3 Pinus taeda
GGAGAACATTCATATATATATAAAAGTTCTACATTATTGATAAAAAAATGCATCATAAAGTCAAAAGAGAATCTTTCCAAATATCTTTAAACCTATACGGAAGATAAGGAAGAGTAAATAAGATTATCTTGATTCTTCATTAAGTGGTTTACAAGCTCGTAGTTTTAGCAACCCATAGTAATTGCCCATGGTATTTTCAAGGTAAAAGAAGAACAAAAGGAATACAAAATCCCTTTATGTGAATGGTAAGTTTAACTTTTTACGTGGAGAAAATTAAAGAGTAAATAAGATTATCTTGATTCTTCATTAAGTGGTTTACAAGCTCGTAGTTTTAGCAACCCATAGTAATTGCTTTGCCCATGGTATTTTCAAGGTAAAAGAAGAACAAAAGGAATACAAAATCGCTTTATGTGAATGGTAAGTTTAACTTTTTACGTGGAGAAAATTAAAGAGTAAATAAGATTATCTTGATTCTTCATTAAGTGGTTTACATTAGCAACCCATAATAATTGCCCATGGTATTTTCAAGGTAAAAGAAGAACGAAAGGAATACAAAATCCCTTTATGTGAATGGTAAGTTTATTTTTTTACGTGGAGAAAATTAACCGAGTAAAAAACACATAAGTGGACATATATTTTATATTATACCCCAAAGAGGTGAATGGCCATGTTTCACTAGGGTTGTAACTTTTCAAAAAGAAAAAAAAGGATTATAAATATATATAGAGAAAAAAATTATAAAAAAAAATAAAGGTAAAAGGATAAGAGACAGAGAGTTAAGAAAAAAAACATTTGTTGAGAATATATATAATATAAAATTTAAAAAAAATTTAAATTAAATTAATTTACCAAGGAAGGTTATCAAGTCAAGAAAAATGAAGCCTAGATGAGTCCCACACAACAATTACTATTTGGACTAAATGTTTAAGTTGTCTAAACGAAGTTGGATATACATATATTAAAAAAAATGCAATTTACGTTGTCCAAGGCGTGGAAGATTATTTAGTATAGAAGAACATCAAGACAATGAGTAGATGCAAATAAAACAATTAAAGGAAGAAATTGCAAAACTTCAACAAAAGAACGAAGCATCAGAGAAGAAATATAAATATATCAAAGATTGGTTTCATGAAAATTATCTGTGAAAATTACTTTCACATATAAGAGAGTCCAATGTTAAGAAACGAAGACTAAAACAAGAAAAGGAAAGTTCTGATAAGGAATTGAAGGAGAGTCTATTAGAAAAAGAAAGATAAAATTTGTGCCTAAAAACCCTTAATAAAGAAATATTAGAGCAAATAAAAGATTTAAAAGATAAGGAGAAAAATACCAAGGACAAAGTCAATGATTCAGAAAATGACGAACTTTCACGTCTAACAAATCATAACCAAGCCTTGCTTGTGCAAATAAAGAAGCTTAAAAGTGACAAGAAATCACTAAATGACAAATTAGAACAAGTGCAAGAAGTAGTATCAAAGTTTCCAGTCATTTCAATCCAAGTTGAAGATAAAGAAACATATACCAATCTAGTCAAAATCGTAACTCAAGTAGAGGATAAACCTACTGAAGTGAAGACACATGTAGAAATTGTAGTTCAAACGGTGAACATTCCAAATGATGATTCAATAGCCAATTCAACAACAACAACAACAACAACGCCTGAAGGAAATCAGGGAACAACCACTAACATGATAAGGGAAAGTCCAACCAAAGGAACTATTTATCGAAATCCAAATCACAAGAACAAACTTTCCAATCAATCTATGTACCAGTATCACTCAGAACATAAACGACAAATTTATGTTCCCAAAAGTAGTGAACTTTGCAAAATCTAGTCCTACAATAACTATTCATCACAAATTATCAGAAATCAGAAGATTCCATAAAAGTATGAAAATTTTGTCTGTTACTCAGAGCATCATATTATCTTGTATCGACGAAGATGAAAGTTTAGAGCCGAGAAGATATTCTCAGTAAGCTTTGAGGACAAAGATTCTTGAAGAGGGAGGCGATGTTATGAATATAGTTGATATAAAAATAATAAATATAAATATAGATATAACAATAATAAATAATAATTGATTAACTAATGGTTAGTTAGCTAGTAATGAAGAGGCATGTCTTAGAGACATGTCCATTCATGAAAGGGCACTTGCGTAGGGTATATAAGCAGGCCCTCATTCTCATTTGTAATAATGTCATCTCAATTCTTATGCAATATTCAATATGCAGTTACATGTCTTACAATGGACATATACGTCTTTGAAGTATTTTAAAGATTACTACTGTGTATACGAACCTTGTTCATTACACAGACCTTGATGAAATTGGTAAGGGAGGGGCATCACCAATGAGGACATTCTTCCCCTTCCTATGCCCCTTCCCTGTTGCCCTTGATTGAGCCATGAATGCTGTAAAAAGAAAAAAGAAAAAATGCACAAACATGTAAAAAAATGGCCATGCAAACTGCTGTAGCAAAAATGCAAAAAAATAGAAGTAAAATGCACTTACTTGTTGCTTGGATGGCCTCCAAAATGCTCCCAAACCCTTTGCTAGTCACTCCCACACACCCATAGCAAGCGAGACACTCAATAATGAGTGAGAAATGGGCCCAAATCGGGCTTTAAAGGCTGCACGACACGCTTCTCAGAGGGACACGTTCTGAAATCGGGACTCACTCACCGATCGAATCGGATTCACAGCCCTTCGAATCGCACGTGCCAGGGCACGATAGAGTCACGAATTGGATGCGTGTCCTAGAGAATCGTGTTCAATTTATGGGATTCGGGACATGTTGGTGGGTAGTACGAATCCGGTTTCTTAGCAAAAAGGTAATTAAAGTGTCTTCTTAGGAAAAAGGGCTAATGCACTAGGAAACACTTCCTTGGTACCCTTATTATTTTTAACAGTTACAGCTCCAGACTTTAGACAGTTCACCACATTCCTTTAGTGGATAGGCTTTGTATTCTTTTTTTCCCCCAGGAGGTTGAAGATTTTTTTTTGAGGTTCTTTTTTATTGTCAGATTCGAGGGAGTTTTTACTGTATGTACAGAGAGTAAGGGTTTTCCATGCTAATATCAGTGGCCACAGAGAGTTTCTTTCCCCCATACCCATTTTAGAGTTTGTCAACCATAATGTATTCCCAGATTTTCTCTCCTATCTGGAGTCACTGACTTTGAATGTTAAGATTCAAGAGACAAGATAAATAAGTATAATAAACCAACAAATGACCACAAAAGTAGGTCAGCGGGACTCAAATAGTACATCAGTCAAAAGATGCAATGTAGGAGTGCGAAAGCATATCCTAGAAAATCAGGAGACACAACTATGCTCTGTAAAAGAGCATGTAAAATAAAATACAGTGCAGCACAATATTAAATAAGGTAGGCTAAGGCATAAGAGGCATGATATAGGGTCAGAACCACCACCCTCAGAACTCTTGAGCATACTAGCTCTTGGTTCTTGCCCATGGTAGCCCACCAACTATTCTCAGTCCAGGCTACTCCTTCCAGTGACATTATTCAGCTCAGTATTGGCGACTTCTTGAGTGTAGTTACTCTTGGTTGCACCCAAGGTACCCCACCAACTTTTCTTGCTTCAGGTTACTCTTGTCTTTGACATTATTAAGCTTAATATTGGAAACTTAATAGTGATTGATGGATCTACTGTCTCAGACTCACACACATTATGGGCAGCTCTTGTATTTCAGTTTCAGCTTTTTGCTGGTTTTCTGGCTTGTTTTGACTGCCTTCACCTTCAGGGATGTACTCTATTACAGAGGGTTTATCCATTATGGACCCACCTCCATTTTGTCATTATATTATGCTTTTTATTTTTGCTTTAGGGGTGATATGACTTATGCAGTCGTTATGTTACTAACTTACTACTAGTATTTGCAGTATGTCCCAGTTCCATTGATATATGCTGCTCATTCATGGATATTCTTTTACTTTCTTTTATTTAAAGAATCAGTCCTTTCTTGTAGAAGAAATTTGACAGTTCCTTTAAGAAAACATGGTGATGAAAACTACTTTTTGCAATTAAGGTTAATATGTATGGGTTGCTTTTTCCAAGGTGAACAGTTAAATATGCTTCTTAATGATGATTTCAGTAGAAATATGTGCTAAATCTGTATGTACCTTTTCATGTCAATTGACCAAATTGGAATGTGTCTTTTTGCAGATAGTAGACGGAATTGTGAATCCTGTTAACCGGTCGGTGGATGAACATACACATCAGTTCCGTAAATGCTTTTTAAACTACGGAGTGCCGTAAGTTTCTCTGCTTGTTCTGGTTTAATATGATAGAAATACATCTCTTGTCAAAACTCTTTTAACTTTGCCTTTGTGATGTTCAAATGGAGGAACTGTGGGTGGTTTGAGCCACCTGCAATGATAGCAGGAACTGCTTTCTAGATGAGATTGGAAGTAGCTTTAGCCAGTCAGGATGCATTACTTTACATAATGATGTTCCTGATATGTGTAGTGGCCAGTGATATTTTACTTCTAAAGATATATCTGAAGTTGCCTTTGACATTCAAAAGTCAGATTCTGCTATAACTGTTTGTGTAAAATTTGGTGCATTGAGCAAGAACAACCAACTTGAACTTCTTGGAGAGTAGATTTTCTTGTGCATGTTTATTAGTCTCCTGCTCAAATCAAGATTTTTATTTTTATTTTTTCTGGGTTCTTCTGCAGATACGTGTTGGCTGTGTTTGAGCATGGCAATTTACCTCAAGGAGTAGATGATCAAACCAGGCGTGGTTGCTATTCAAGTGCGTTGAGACTTTTGAAGTTCCTTGTAAGTTTGTGTATTGCATTCTCTAGCCAATGTTTGAATATGTTGATAACTATATCCATTCCCAATCCTCACTTTCTTAACTTTTTCAGTCAGTAACTGGCGAGTTTGCTACACTATAGAGGGAAACATAATAATATGAGGAAATTTTGATTTAGACATGCTCCCATGTTCAAACTTCAGGTGTTACATGCAATTGAGGTTACGAGTTTTGTAACTAAAAGAGTTGAAGAAACCTTGAACATTAATTAACTTGTGAGAACCAGAGTACATAAAGTAAATATGAATGTAATTCTTAGGGGTATGTATTTAATGTGAATCGAATTCCTAAGCTTTTCTCAAATGGCTTCATAAAAAATTACCTTAAACATTTTTATTTACTTAGGATATTCTGTCATTGCCAGAGGTTTAATTGAAAAAGATCAAGGGTTTAGCTCAACTTCTTGTTGCAATGTTGCTGGGCATTTGATCAGTTCTGTGCCAGCAGATGCCTGGTTTGAATTACAAGAATATGTGGAAGCATCCATTGGGTTTGCCTGTGCAATTTTACTTGGAAATAAAGTTGCTTAATTGAAAGTTTAATTTGTCAGCACTTCTCTTTTGTTCCATGCCTGTCATAATTCTTATGTTGCAGTGTATCTGGTCTGTAAGTCAGCAATTCTGTAGTGTTAAGTTGAAACAGTCAATTGTATAATAGCAAGCTAAAAGTTTCCCTTCTTAAATCAGTCTTACAAAAGACATTCAAGGCTTAGATGAGTTCATGAGTGTCATTTCTATTTTAATTTAGTAATATTGCAGTTTGCAAGTGTACTGTTTTTAATCTTTTAACCAACTGGATGAATGAGTCACAAGAACATTTGTTGGGAAGAGATCCTATATTCTCAGTTAAATATGCTTTGAAGACAACAAATGTGTGTTTTGCTGCTGGTATTATTTAATTATTTATTATTTGGGTGCATTTGCATAATGTTATTGTTTCAACTTTTTTGTTCCTGTGACCCCTCTTCTCAGTAGGGGTGCATACATTTTTCATGCAGCATTCACCACCTTTGTCAGCCCAAGGTCACAAGTCAAAAGCCATGTAAAAACCATGTGAGGCCTTGGATTAGGCATCCTAAACTTGTGTCTTGTCTGTTTGAGTAGGCATTTCAGTTGTTTGGTCGGACCATGTCTTGTCCTCTGAAAGCTTCACCTAAGCACTCTCGTCCCTAACTGGACTGGATGGCTCTTGATGGATTCTCTTGAGGACTCATGGTTTTATGGGAGTTTGCATTTTGTAGGGGTGATCAGCTGTATATGGGTCTGTCCAACTGGCATCAAGGTGCACCTATGTCATTCCACATGGTTAGAATCTGATCGAGTCTATAGGTGACAACTCTCAAAGCATAGCAGTCTCTTTTGACAACATTCATGATTCCCAAGGCAGTTAATTGTTGCAAATACAAAGGTGGTCTTGGACTCTTGGTGTTCAAAAAGTCAACTCGGTCTCAGAATGTGTAGCTTGAAGAAAGGAATCCATGCCACATCAAAATTTTCCAATCAGTGATGGCAATGGCTAGTTACAACTTGGTCAACATGTCAAAACAAGTTTTCAGGTGGCAGGATAGGGACAACATTGTGTTGTTTGTGACATGCATGATGTCAAAACTGGTAGTATCAATGAAAGGAACAAAACCCATGTTTCATATTTTGCAAATCCTTTAGGATGTTAGAGATCTCCCACTTGGGAATGATGATGTGGCAGGAAAGGTTTCTAGGAGTCTTAACAGGGGAAAATCTTGATAGAGTCCGACGTGTAATATCTCAAAATTGGTCTACAGGTGATACAGCTCCAACAGAAAATGATGGTGTGGCAAGCAGGTGATGATGTGGCAAATTTTGGGCAAGATATGAAGATTCCAAGAGATACCCATTGTAGATCTAGGCCAGTTTCAGCATACCTGGGTGTTGGAATTGTCTAAAAGTCAAGGGCGTTGGAGATCCAACTTCCATGTGGCTAAGTCGATTTACTAAAGGGAAAAGTCAAGTAAAACATAACCGTTGGTGAAGTCAACTAGCCATTGGAGACCGGGTGGACCAATTAGTTAAGGAATGGACCAAGAGCAAGGGAATCTTGAGTTAACTTGTGGAAATTTGTCCAGGTCGGCCATCTAATCGGTGAACTAAAATTTATATTTTAATATTAATATTTTAGGACTAAGTTGCTAAGTCTTCAACATGGGGATGATTAATAAATATTTTATTGAGGAAGAGTCAAACTAACTGTTAGCTAGTTGTTAACTAGCTGTTATGATTTTTTCTATAGAAGGGTAGTCTCTCCTCTTTGTAATGTTGTTGTTCGTTTGAGACATAATTTGCATTGTAAACCCTTGTATAATTTCTTGTGGATTGGTGGATTGACTCTTGATCTATTTTTTATTCTTTTTGTGTATTGAGCATTGTAATTGTAATTTTAATTCTAATTCTTATTGTTGATGAGTAAAATTATCATAAGACTAACATCCTTTGAAATTGAGGAACTACATAGTTATGTGGAAGAGAACAATGAGGGAAGAACCCCACTAGTTTTTTTGGTTTTGTAGGTAGGATTAATCCAAGATCTTGGACTACTTCAATGTTATGTTTCCAATACTAACCCATATTTATTTATACCTCAACAATTCTATTCCTAGAAAATCATTTTATTGCTTCAAATAAAATTCTTAATTGTTGGTAAAGAAAATTACTAGTATAAAACTTTTGGAAAAAAAATTGCAGCGAAAAATTGAAAGTAGAGAGATCAATCACATCGCAATGGTTGGTATACACCCATAACAATTTTCCTTCATTAAAATTTTCAAGAAAATCTAGGCCTAGACCCATAGAGAAAATACATAGAAAAATTGCACAACTGGAACTTGTAACTCGACCCTGCTAGGAAAATCGCCCCACAAAAAATTGACCTCTTGAAGAATTTGACTTTATAGAAACTCGTCCCTCGACGCTGACAAATTGACTTTCTCTTTACCTCCTTGTACAACCCTTGCACAGTCAAGGAAATTGGCCCACTGGATAAATTGTCCTTTGCACAAGTCGACAACCTTTGCACTTCAACTACTTGGCTTCTCGATACCCTGAAATCAGCGTCCAGGAATTACTCCCGACATTTCCATACACTTCTCCTCCCTTCTCTTTAGTCTAGCTAAGCCTCTCACTCTTGAGAAAATTGCTTCCTCTCGAGAAAAACACTCTGTCAATGCTATGTAGCTGTATTGTTTCTTCACCTCTCACTTTGGATTCTCTTTTAACTTCTTTAAACCAAATCCCTTACCCTAATCACCTAAGTGATTGACCGCCGAGATTAGATCTCACCTTATTTGAGATTAATGTTTGAGATCATATCTAAGTCACTTAAATAATTTAATTATTTATCTTTAGTACTTTGGCTTAATAGTCACACTAATTAATTGACTTTAATTATTGTACTTTTCCTCATTTAGACCTAGGAAAGAGGTCAAAAATCACTTACTCTACCAAGCAAACACTTGAGGAGGCATGAACCATTTGCTACATGTTAAGACACCAAGCTCATGAAGAAGACATTTCAAAGCCACCAAGAACTTTAACATTCCCTCCTAGCAAGGAAGGGATTCTTCACCATTGCGAGCTTGCCACTATAAGATATGAACTTCCCTTTCACTAAAGGCTAGGTGAGAATATTTGCTACTTGATCCTCTATGGAAATATATTGCAATCTCACAACACCTCTCTGGGTGTTGTCTCTGATTAAGTGATATCTAATCTCTATATGTTTGGACTTGTCAAGAAACACAAGATTTTTAAATAGCTTAACGCAACTTTGATTATCACAATGAATCACTGTGGGCCCCAACTTAACCTTGTGAGTATCTTGCAAATCCATATAACTTCACAACATGCTAGACTTGTTGCCATGTACTCTGCCTTGGTTGAGCTAAGTGCCATTGGTTGTTGCTTCCTGCTCACGGGTTTCTCAACACATGCTTCATTGCCACCCAATGAACCTGTCTCGGCTCCACCATGAATTGGCCGAGTGTATTCACAACAAAATAGATATCCGACCTAGTGTTTACTAGATACATCAATGGCCCAATCAACTTCCTATATAATGTGGGATCCACCAACTAACCCTCAAAAGCACCCAACTTCTTTAAGATGGTGTTCATTAGTCTAGACATTGACCTACAATCTTCCATCTCAAAACTTCTCGGGATCTCAACTCCATACTTGCCTTGTCATAGGAAAATATCTCCTGGTTGATGCCACACCTCAAGCCAATGTCTTTCTATTAAATTTGGCAACTAGGGCCAAACTTCACCTTGGACAACTCATATGAGGCATCTGATATTTTTATTGGATTCCACTTTTTGAGAGGTAGGATTGATCTAAAGATCATCTCATTTTGACATGTACAAATGGAATTATGATTTATTTCTATTATGGACAAATTGTCAAGGTCGGCCAACCATCTAATTTAGACCCTCAAGCCCACAATGTTGCATATAAATAGAAGGAGCCTCCTCGTTTAGACACTTCATTTCACTCAGATATCTCTCTCTCCTTTCATGATTGGGTACAAATTTATGAGGCAACTCTCCACACGTGCGAAGAAGGACATTGCTTTTCTGTTCCTGTGTTGAACAATGTTGACTGAAGTTGTAGGAATGGTTTTGACCAACATTGAATTTATTTCTATTATGGACAAATTGTCAAGGTTGGCCAGCCATCCAATTTAGACCCTCAAGCCCACAATGTTGCATATAAATAGAAGGAGCCTCCTCCTCGTTTAGACACTTCACTTCACTCACATATCTCTCTCTCCTTTCATGATTGGGTACGGATTTTTGAGGCATCTCTCCACACCTCCGAAGAAGGACAATTCTTTTCTGTTCTTGCGTTGACCGAAGTTGCAAGAAGTGTTTTGACCAGTGTTGGCCAGCAACGTTGACTTGTTTGATTGCGTTTTTGTGAGGGATATCTCTATTTGGATAGGTCGCATTTATGGGCATAGAAATCGAAGCTAATCGTACTGTTTGACCAACGCTGATTGCAAAAGGGTTTGATTGTTTTAAAATTTTGTTGACCATGTTTGACTGAATATTTTCAAACTGGTTTTGGGCTGATTTGATTTGCAATTGGAGGCCGAGTTTACCGAGTTTGACCTAGCTGTTTTTGAAGTGAAAATTTGATCTGTTGAACAACATTGACTTTTTGGTTAGAGATTTATGTGCTGCTGTTTGACTGGACAAAATTCTCTTTGATTGGGTAAGTGAATAGTGCATATTGTACTCTCTTTGTGCTGAACTTTTGAAGAATAATAAGAAGAATTGATCAAAGGGTTTCTCCACATTGGGGTTTGTCCTTGGCTAGTGCCATATCTTGTGTCCTCTTGTCTTGGGTTGTCTTCTACTGTTTTATTTATGTTCTATCGGCATTTATTGTCATGTTAATGTGATTTCTTATCTAGAAACTGATATTGGGCTAATAAGAAAATTGAAGTAAATTGCTCTTAAGCATAGAACATACCATTGTTATCTAAAATTTACATGGTATCAAAGGCGAGGTGAAGACAAAGCTTAAGAAAGAGTGAAAAGAGAAATCACTAAGAGGAGCAATTATTGAGATCCTTTGATTGAGGATAGGATTCAATGGCCTCCACATCCTACTTCAAGTCTGATGACAAGCTTCATGATAACTCTGATTATCATGCATGGAAGATGTCTCTTGATTTGACATTAGAAGAGCGAGATGTTATGGATGATGTGTAGGGAAAGATTTCATAACCTCCTTCTAATGGACCGACTGCTGCTAAGACACAACACAAGAAGGTTGAAGTCAAAGCAAAGAAGATAATCAGGGATTCTATTCATAAGCATTTAGTTGCTTATGTCTTCGATTTGAACAAATCAAAGGAGATATATCACAGGTTCGTTGGCATGTTCAAAGCTAGCAATGCAAACCAAATTCTCTTTCTCAAAAACAAGTTGAAGGATATAAAGAAGGGAAGAGATGAAGACATTCAATCCTACTTCATGAGGATTACTGAGATAAAAAATGATCTTCTTTCGATTGGAGAAGCTATTTCTTATAGGGAGTTTACTCTCATTAGCCTTGGAGGACTCCCTCATGAATGACACGTGTTCAACACTACTGTTCTTAACAATGACAGGATTCTAGGTTTTGAAGAATTGCTGACTAGATGTTCTCAAGAAGAAACAAGGGTGATGGAACTAGATATGCCTTCAAATAGGAATGATCCAACTGCATTCTCCACTCATGCTAAAAAGAAGAACAATGCGGGCTTAAAGAAGTAATGTCAAGGAAGGTTGGGTTTTAAAAATGGAAGGAAGGGAAGATGCTTCATTTGCAACACGTTTTATCACTATGCTAGGGAGTGTCCTAATAGAAGGGATACACCTCATGATGATGATAACCATAACAACAACAATTTCAGGGGCAACAACAATCAAAGGAATGGCAGATTCAACAACAGAGGAAAAAGGAATGCTTTCACTCCTTGTCAAGGAAATGGTCGCCCTCCCAAGAGATCAAGAAACACTAGGTATGATGAATCTAATGTTGTTGATAACAAGAAAAAATAATTTTATATTAAATCTGCCCTCTCTACTACCTCTCCTCCGGACACCTTGGGAAATTGGTCGATTGATAGTGGTGCCTCAAGGCACTTCACTGGGTATAAGGAAGCTCTTTCAAATATGATTGAAAATGATACAAATTTGGAAATTATCCTTGGAGACAATGACACCTATCCTGTGAAGGGAGTTGGGAGTGTTACTCTTCAATTGAATCAAGGTAACAACATTAATCTACAAGAAGTACTATATGTACCTGATCTAAAGAAGAACCTGGAATTTATCTCGGCGGTGGAGGATGAAGGATTCAATTTAGCATTCATCGATGGAAAGGTATGTGTGTGGAATAAAAATTTTAAAGGTGTATTTACACTTGGATTAAGGGTTGATAGCCTGTATCAAGTTGGTGGAAGTCCACTGGGGGCTATGTCTTGCGACACATCACTTCAATCCGAATTATGGCACCATAGGTTTGTCCATCTACATTATAAGGCTCTACCCGATGTGAGGAAGATGGTGGCATGTATGCTCAAATTTAAAGTAGAACATGAAGGTGTTTGTCAGGGGTGTGCTGAAGGAAAGCATACAAGGGGACCATTGCCCTCAAGTGATAGAAAAACAACTGACATATTGCAATTGGTTCATTCTAATCTATCTGATATGATGCCCGTGAAATCTTTGGGAGGATGTTTATATTATGCTATCTTTATGGATGATTTGTCTCGCAAGACTTGGATGTATTTCTTGAAGAAGGACGAAGTATTCTCATGGTTCTGTTCTTTCAAAGCATTGGTTGAAAATCAAACCGGGAAGAAGATCAAAATATTAAGGACTGATAATGGAATCGAATTCGAATCAAATGAGTTCAATAACTATGTGGAGAAGTTGGCATTAAGAGAGAGACTACTACTGCATATACTCTCGAGCAAAATGGTGTTGCTGAAAGGAAGACCCGTTCTATCGTAGAAGCCACTCGTGCCATGCTTTATGATCAAAGGCTTACGAAGTTCTTATGGGCCGAACCTGCAAACACTCTTGTGTGTGTTCAAAATAGATGCCCTCATCAAGCTTTGGACACCAAAACTCCCGAAGAAGTTTTTCACTGGTAAGAACCCTGATGTTTCTCACTTCAGAATTTGTTGTACCCCCGTATATTTTCATGTGCTGAAAGAAAAAGAAGCAAATTGGATGCTTCTGGGAAGAAAGGAACATTTGTGGGCTACAATGAGACTTCTAAGGCATAGGGAATCTATGTGCCCGGTCAAAGAGAAGTGGATATAAGTCATGATGTCACCTTCGATGAGGATGGTGCCCTTGGGAAGATTAGTTAACCTTCCTATTCCAAGGAAGGACAAAGAAGTAGATTTAGGAAAGTAGGGGGAAAAGCAAGATGAGTCAGTGCTTGATGCTGAAGGACCAATGGATCCCATTGATCCACCCCCTCATGAGCCCTCCTAAAAAAGGAGACTCTGATGGCTTAGGGAAATTCTCGAAGATGCCGAGAGACATGTTGCACCTAGGGGGACATTTCGTGAAAGTAAGAAACCGAATAAGTACCAAGGGTACTTAACTGCAATGAGCACTATTGTTCAATCTGAGCCTTGCACATTCGAGGAAGTTGTAAATCGCCAAGTTTGGAAGGATGCTATGAACAAAGAGTATGAGTCAATTAAGAAGATTGATGTCTGGGATGTGGTCCTTAGACCCAAGGACAAATCCGTTGTCACCTCGAAATGGCTTTACAAGATCAAGCATGGAGCTAATGGAAGTGCGTAAAAATTCAAGTCTAGATTTGTTGCTCGAGACTTCTCTCAAAAGGAAGGTCTGGATTACGATGAGATATTTGCACTTGTTACTCGATGTACCAACATCCGTTTGATTATAGCCCTTGCTGCCTATTGTCGCACAAATTGTCACGACAACGCTCAGACCGGGGGCTGTGACCCTGATCCCCGATCTCTTCGTTTAAGCCTGTCTCCCGCGGCTAAGGGGGGTAGACCCTATGGGATAATGGATGACCAACTGGGGACCAGTTGGGTTGGGAGACACGAAAGGAAACAAGCACTTAATTGATTTTATTAAGTTAATGGACCAGTGCCTTATGGAGTTAATGATTAAATGTTGCAGAAATATGAACCATGTAAAACAAACATTTATCATCAAATAACCCAAGCAATGCAAGATATCCAGTAAATTCGCAATGCTTTAACGATGATCCAGCAATTAAACTTCAAGAAAAATTAAATGCTTTAAATGATCATAAAATTTAAACGCTGACCAGTTACCACTTCATATAGCTAACTTCAAAATAAACATTAAGTGCGTTTAGCTATAGAAAAATGGACCATAAAAAATGAATTTTCAATTTTTTTTATTAAGCTTTTTCAAAATATTTTTTAATTTTTTAATTTTT
>APFE031237314.1:0-65730 GCA_000404065.3 Pinus taeda
CGCGTCCAAAACCATGGACCGAAAACCATCGCGTCCAAAAAACATGTGCGAAAATCATGCAAAAAACCATAGGTGGGTTCGCCCAACCTAACATAGGGTCCAAAACCAAAATTTTCCCAGGCGCTGCCCCAGACCCCATAAAGTGGGGTTACGGGTACCCCTCAAACCCCCTGTTAACTATGTGGAAAGAATATAACACAACCCAACAGATTTTCTACAACTAATTAACTCAAGATGAATTAATTATTTATTTTACAAACAACTGCTAAGATCAAATTTGAATTTTAATTCTTAATTTTAGTTTATGGACTAACTAAAATTGGAATGTATCCCGAAATGCTATTTATAACAATGTTATTTTTAGCATTTCTTGTTGCTATTTTCAACAGTCTTGACCTAATTGGGCTTTGGGAAGACCACTCTCATTTAGTATAAGAAATATTCCATGGAAAAATAAGAGGGAGATTATTTTGTAGGAGATCATATTAAGTTATTACTCAAGGAGGGCATTGCGTGACAAAGGAACAATATGATGGATGATTTTTCCTAGGTCCTTCAATAACTATCAATACTTCCATGGACACATTCAACAAGGAGACATTTTGGAAGTACAACACCCTTCAAGATATAAGTTAACTTTAAATTTCCTTTATTGAAGGCCATATAACCATAGATTCTTTGGAGAAATGGTTAAATCTGTTAGATGGTTATTACTTTACTTTTATTTTTTTCAATTGTGAAATATTGCATTGTAACTCCATGATTCCCTCTTTCCTGTCAAATATTAATTAGATAGTTACTAGAATAGATGTATTAGATATGAATCTACAACATTTAGGACATAACCAACTTGGGTGAATTTGATTGGTGCCCTCAATCAGTAATTCTTTCGTATTTAAAAATATTAGGACTTGTCCATGAAATGGACAACTTTACACCAAAAGAGAGACTAGATAGTGTTGGTGTAAACTAATATCTTCCATACCTTATACTTAAACATGGGTATTAGATACATTATGTAGCACTCAGTCTTAAAGTATTTAGTGGACTTTGTAGGTACATCCAAACAGAGATAAACTTCTTGGACATATCCTCATCACTAGCCACATTGATATTCTATTAATATCAAGAAAAGTTTTAAGGTAATAATAGCAAGAGTTTTGACCTACAAATCCATCATAGTAGAAGAATGGTAAAGGTGGACCTAACTTGTGAATTATGGTATAGAGAAAGGATATTGAACGTTAAGAGCACCTATCTAATCCATGTGAAAGAAATTCATCATGAAGTTGAAGAAGGGCCCTAGAAAGTGGTGTAAGTTCCATAAATTCCCTTAGTACAACACTAATCAATGTTCATCGAAGTAGTCATAATTTTGTTTTGCAAGTTGAAGGCCTCAAATTTGGATTATGATTTGGAATTTTGTTAAAGCTAGATAAGGGAAAGGGGATAATCTATGTGCATTATAACTACAACAACAAATATCTAACCAAAAGAGCCAAATGATCCCAAGGAAAGCAAGTGCATCTTCCAGTTGCAAATTTTTGTGAAGTGAGGTCCACTACATTTCACTTTGGACAACTATAGTTAGAATAACCCAAACTAACCATATGTTGTTCAAATATTGAAGTGTTGAGAATACTACATCCCTAACCATACACCATTAGTTAGCTAAGATTAGAATGAGTCATCCACATCGGTCAATGGTATCACCTACCTTATGACATTAAGCCCTGTAATGATGAGCTAATGCGTGATGTTCCCTTGTTTTAAGTTTGTGATGATTTTTTAGAACAACCCTATCCATAGAAATGACACGATGTTTACAAGTCTATTCCTTACAATGTCATTATTACATTAGGAGGTTAGCTCTATAGGGTATTAGAGGTAGTTTTAATTACTATAGTTTCCTTAATCATAATGAAGTAGGGAAATAACGTAATCTCAGAAACTAGGATATTTTTCCTCTTCATGATTTGTTTAAAATGTGAGGAAAAGATCATTATAACCTCCATCAATGATACATAAGGTGTATGTACACAATATAAATAAGTGGAAAATATAGTTGAAGAGTAGATATATATCTTTACTTTGCCTATAGGGGTGCCTCTACACTACTAGTTCAAACATTCAATTGATCTTATTAGTAGTGCTCATTTACATAATGGCATAATATATGAGCACCCTCTTTTAGAGAATAAATAAATAAAATTTTATGTTCAATAGATCATATAACAAGACCACATTTTATTGATCTTCTTACCTTCCATGCGCTCAATTGGGTTGTCATAAAAGAATGATGGGGCATGGAGACTCTAAAATAATCAAAGATCCCTAAACAAAATCATAGTTAAAGTATAATATCTAATTCACCAAATTAATGATATTCTTGACCAACTAAAGGGTGCCAATTTTACAAGAATATTAATTTGAGGTTCAGCTACAACCAAGAAATAATGGAGTACAATTATGTATGGAATAATTCCTTCATATATAAAGATGTTATCTTTGAGTAGTTGGTCAAGTGTTTTAGCTTGAATAATACCTCAACAATGTTCACCAAGATGATTCATGCCATGTTGTGTCCATCCAAAAAAAAAATTGTAGTTGTATTTTTTATGATATCTTCATCTTCAACAAAAAATGGGTAAAACATTCGTAACATATCAACTAGACATTTGTAATGCAATTTATATGCCAATATGGAAAAATATTCATCTGAAATGAAGAAAATTCAATATCTATCATACATTGTGAATGAACATGGTGTGAATCTAGATTCAGCCAAGATCCAAGCAATTAATGATTTCTCGGTTTGGACAACTCTAATAGGGTTCATAATTTTGTTGGGTCTCGCCAAATTATATCGTAATTTTATTTTTTGGTTATATCATGTTTCTTGGCCTTTAAACCAAGTGACCAAGGATGGGGTTAGAACCAATTTCATTTAGGTCGAGTCGCAATACAAAGAATTTGAGGATTTTAAACACTATCTTTGTTTGGAACCAATAATCTCTCTACCAAACCTACATCAACCTTTCAATGTGAAAATAGATTCATTATAATATTTAATTGATGTAATCCTCACTGAGGAAGGACATCCAATGACTTATTATAATAAGACAATCTCTAATGTGTCTGAGAGGTACCCCGCATATGAAAAGGAGATGTCTTGAATTATGCAATCCTATCACTTCAAAGCATTATATTTTAAGAAGAATATGGTCATACACATTGATTACATGACCTTTTTGTTCATGGAAGTTAAGGGAATGTTAGAAAATGACTACCATCATAAGTGGTCCATGTACATACAATAGTTCCACCTAAACATCAATTATAATAAGAGTTATACAAATTTTGTTGTTGACCCCATTAGATAACCTCAAGTTGTAGTTTTAACCATATTTCTCGATTCTTGTTGACATGAAACCTATAGGTTTACCCTATTATATGAAAATGGCACTAAATTTGTTGTTACATACTGGACACTAGGCATAGCTAAATCTGTCCCCAAATTTCATCTCCAACGTAAAAGTTTATACCATCTAGGACATCTCTATGTTCTTTCAATCAAATGTGGGAAGATAATTTGGGAGTTTCATTACTATTATGTGGTATTACACATTTATGCAACAAGGACAATGGAAATGCTACAAAAGAACTTCTATTGGGAAGAGCTATGTAATGATGTTAGTAGGTATATTAGATTGTGTGCTTCCTATGCCATTATCAAATTTACACACAAGAATTAAGGATTGTACACTCTTTTAGCTACCCTAGATAAGCCATAGAAGTATATTTGTGGCTTAGATGTCTCTCTTTCCTTCATCCAAGCATGGTAATGCATATGTATTTGTGGTTGTTCATATGGAGTACCTTTTAGTCCAACCTATGGTAAAAAATGGGCATCACCCTGACCATGTTAACTAACTTCCATCCTAAAGTAATGGATAAATAAACTTAGCAAACATGGTTATTATGCATATCATTAAATTTTCCAAATCTAAACATCCATGGACATGGGATGGGAGCCTTCCTTATATTTCTCATAGCTACAATACATCCCTTCATATTTCTATTGGCCACAACCCTTTTTAGGTTTACTTAAGGTTCTAGTTATTGGCCCTAATTAACATAGATATACCCATTTCATAATTATCGTCACCTTGATTATTTGCAGTCAGTATGGGTCTATCACCACCTATACCAGCCTCCTAAGCAAGTCTAAGACCTCAGCTCTTCAAAATAAGCTTTGGAAATGAGAGAAAGACATCAAAAAGCAATGTAACTCTGGTTCCACACTTTCTCTCACTTTTGCCTGCAGGCCCGCACTCTTTGTTCAGAGTACTTGCATACTTATACACTCTGTATGTAAAGGGGAGGGTGCGTACCCCTGTGAAAGTCAAAAGGCGCAATTTTTATCTTAAAAAACTCACTTTGGGTTAATTCTAGATGATTCTAGAAGGAATTTTGGCATGGATTGTTCGCTCCGAAGTGTTTCATGCATCCCAAAAGAGAAGGAGCTAATCCCTTGTTAGGAGGAGCTATCCCTTTGAAGGAGGATTCTATCCCTTTGAAGGAGGACCTAGTAACTGCCCTCCATTGCACTATAAATTGAGGCATTGGGTTAGTGGCTAGGGAGGTTAGAAGCTGAACATTTTTTAGGGTAAATGCTGGTGAAATCAAGACTTCCTATTTGAGCTTAAGAGGAGAGATCACATACCTTTTTGGCTTCATTGGGGAGTGAGTGAAGCTTGTCAAAGTAGAGGAGACTTCTTGTTGGACCCTGGGAGGAGCTTGTACAGCATCAAGGCAAAGGTTGTAAAGTTCTTCTTTTGAATTAATACAATCAGGCTCATTTTTCTCAACAAGTATCTCATGTTATTTGTTTCATGGACTCCTTGACTTTCATGTTAAATATGTTTTATAATACTGGTTTTTCAGGTGCTATTTAATTGTTTGCCTTGTTTGTGTTTGCAGGTTTGTGATAAAGGAACTCATTTGGATCGAAGAAGCGAAGGCATCCCCAAACTTGCGTTGGACATAAGGTAGGCCTTAAACACACTTGTTTTCCATTATTTATAAAAGCACATTTAGAGAAAGAAAGTGTCTGGTTGGTTTGGTTGTCATTAGGTCTTCTTTAGATTCTAGGAAGGTCTATCTTGTCCGCAAGATCGACTCATTCCGCGTGATAGGGCGGAAGCGGGAACAAGCGATCGCGAGCCATTGGATTGCGCAGATGAACGACGGAGATTGGTTCGCAGAGGCTATCGGGAGATATGGGAGCGGGATGAATGAGGGCCCTTGGATCTCATACGGTCAAATCCAATGATGATTGGGGGCGGAAGATGCGCGGGGATTTAAAGACCGGGAAAAATGGTTTGAGCGGCGGGCGGTATTGATCGCACCGCTTTAGAGCCTACGACGGTATTCGTACACTGGCTTGCGATCACACTTATCGCATGGCGCGTGGTGGATGGGACAGGGCAGAAACCGCTTTCCCTGCGGGCTAACACGCAGGCGGTTTATGGGCGTGGGAGGAGCGGATAACATCAGATCACATGGCAGGAACGATTGGACGACGAAAGAGATAACGTGTTAACGAGCGGGGGAAGTGGTGGAGACCATTAGATCGTGATGCATTGATCGGATGGCGCGGGTTTAATCTCATGGGCTTCCGACTGATGTGACAGGGAAATGACGAATTAAGGATTAGGCTAAAGCGCGTGGTTATATGGGTTTCACACTTAGCGCTTAGGGGCTATACTGAAACGGGGCTTATGCCGAGTATTGGAGGAAAACAGGGGTAGCGAGGGTTAAGAGAGTGTAAGGAGGATGAAGGAGAAGGAAGGAACAAACTGCTGCGAGCTGCCTTCTGAGCATAACACACAGCCAAACTTGTATTCGGTCCTCCAAATGCCGAATTGAATATCAGAGCTAACACCCCCATCACAGGAAACCCTTGTTTCCTTGAGTTTTGATTTCATTTCACTAGTTGAGATATCCTTGTGTGAGTCATGGAAGGGGCCTTTTGAAGGCTTGGGATTGGACGAACCCGGAGGACGGTTCCGCTTGGAGCCAAAAAGAGGAAGATTCAGGTGATATCATTCCTTGCTTTGTTTTAGTCATCTGCAATAAAGAAACATTTGTCTCGTTCCCGAAATCAATCTTCTTTATGCATATGATGTTATTGTTATGGTTTACATATGAATAATTGTTTCAATGTATAATTAACCATCTTTCAAAAAGTTATGAAATTGATTTCTATATGATATTTTGTCCATATATTGCTATGCTTCTTTGAATTGGCTGTTTGCAGGTTTAAGGATCGAAAGGAACTCCAAGAGGGTTTGGACCCTAGTTGGATCTACCTGAATGAAGGACGCCCAGGTGCACCTCTCTTTGCGTAGTTTGCTTATTTAAGTATCATGTTTGCGTGGAATGCTTGTCTTTTACTGTAGATAACCCCTTGCTCTGTTAGGGTGTTGACCCAAAGCCCTAGGGGGCTTAGTCCCTCAATAGAATTGGAAACTTTGCTGGGGACAATAGTTTTGTTGTTCCTAGTTTAGGTTAATTAGGGCTCAACTATTTGTTTCCTTGCTGTATCTGATTTGTCTGTTCCTGTAGGAACTCAGACTTTAAGTTTGAGTAGTTTCTTCAGACGTCTTTTTTGTTTTTTTGTTTTTTTTCTTGTGAGTAGTTTCTTCAAACCTCTTTTTTGTTTTTTTTCTTGGGAAAATCCCATGTCCTTATAGGAAAAATCTTCGGAAAATCCCGTCTAAACTCCTGAGAGTTCGCCGACTACTGACGGTCAGCTTGGATTGGTTATATATCCTATGAATCTTTTGTTTGAACCTGTTGTGATATCATCGCAGTGTCCGTACAGTTCGCACAATCAACCGGGTGTTCCTTTGGAATTATCCCCTCGTACATCTTTGGTTGTTCGTCATCATTTGTTCCCAGTTATGGAACCTGAAGGTGATGCTCTAGTTACCTCTCCGGATGAAGCAGAGGTTTCTACTCCACACACTGTCGAAGAAGAAAAACGTCAATTTCCTCCTGAAGGTTTCCCTTATATAAGGAGCATTCCAATTAGTGTGTATCGAGATTTACCGCCTAATTATGTGACTTTGGCACAATTGGTCTTAGGTACACCTAGTGCCTCATCACTTTATCATAACCCTATTTGGGTGTATGGTGCCATGCCTACTACAGGTCCATCCATTGCGAACCTGACCTCCCAACAGGCCGTTACCTCAGTCTCGGTGCAACCCACCGTTCTGAACCCTCTTGTATCGTCCATCCTAGTCACCCGTTTGGTTCAACAGACGGTCTCGAAGAATGTTACTGTCAGTTCTTTGATCCCTCCAGTAAGTGGACAAGTTGTGCCACCACCTAGTGGGTAGAATCTGAGTGTTTTTATGGTGTTAGGCACCACAAATGTGATTAGCTCACAGGCTCACATGGTTGGAATGAACCAGCCTTCTTCTGGCGTTATCCAAAACCCTGCTGGTCCTACTGGATCATGCAATGTCTAGTACCAACAGGTTCAAAATCCTGTTGGTCCATGGGTCAAGCAATTTCCAGTATTCGCAGCCTTATGAGGCTCAAGTTCAATACCAAACTCCTTACATTTGATATGGTTCTCAAGGAATGGTCAATCTGCCTTACGTCCTTCAGTATGGGCAGTACGTTTAGCCTGACCCGTCCACTTTTCAGGGTGGCTATGGCTAGGTTCAGTTCGGAAATTTTTCGGGAACTGTTCAAGTACCCTTGCAACAGTAGGCACAACCTTTGTAGCAACAAGGGCAACCTTTATTGTAGCAAGGGCTGTCCACGCAATAGCAAGAGCAGATGATATCACAGCAAGGACAACTGCAACAACCGCAAGGGGAACCTTTGAAATCGTTACAGCAAAACATGCACCAACAGATGCAGTATGCTCCGCTAACCTCCCATCCTATGTCTTCACAGGGCCAACCTATGCAGCCGCAGGGACAGCCTTTGCAGCCGCAAGGTCAACCCTTGTAGCAGCAGACCTAACTCGGGTAGCAACAACCCTTATATACCTATTAACAGGGTCAACCCTTGCAAGGACAAGGCCAGTGTCAAGTCCCGTAGCAGCAAGGTCTAGAATCCCTATGTCCAACTGCAACAAGTGTACAATCCTTATGTCCAAGGACAGCAGGTCAAAAATCCTCTTGTTCAGGGGAAACAGGTTCAAAAACTGTATGTTCGGGGAAAATATGTATAATATCCATATGTCCAAGGTCCACAGGCTCAACAACCTCTTAACCTGTATGTTGCTTATCAGTAACCTATGACCGGACAGTTCCACGGTGTTCAAGGTCAAAATCCTCCCTACGGCCAAGGTAACCTACAGTGGGTTCATAATCAAATGCCATATGGCCAAAACCCTCCACTATGGGGCCAAAATCCTTACTAGTAGGGACGGGCTCCTCCGGTTGGACCTGCTTATCAATCTCCAATGCCTTTTAATACTCAATTTCCATTCTTGGCCACACTAGAGTTTCCAGATGTGTCTCTCCTTACGAATGATCCAATTCTTCATTCACCATACTGGCCTCCAATTCCGTCCAAGATCCTGAGTGATTGTCATAAGTTCGATGGAAAAGCAAAAGAATATCCTCAAGCCCATGTGATGACATATCACCTCTAGTGCTCTTCGAATTGTTATGTTGATGATTCTATTAGTCTCCGTCTTTTCCAACGAACCCTCATAGGTGCTGCAGCCAAGTGGTACATTGAGCTTCCTCAAAGTACTTACCATGAATTCAACTCTTTAGCGATGGCTTTCCTCACGCATTTCCCGTTGCCAGTTCGCTATGAAACTGACACTTATTTGCTCACATCACTTAAGAAAGATACTATGACACACATATCTGATCACATCCATGAATGGAGACATAGACGTTGCCCGATCAAATTCGAGATTGTTGATCAATTACTCACCGAATGGTTTACCAAGTCATTCGTCACTCTAATTGCTTGCAATATAGCTATGGGTGGATGTGTTACCAAAGAACAAGCCATTGCTCGTGCTGAATACTTAGATCTGTGTATTCTCAGTGTGACACTTTGTATGAGTTATTACCCGATGTTGCACGACCATCATCTAATCCCACAACATTGAAGTCACATGCTACACCTCATGTTGATGGAGTAATTGGTTCAATGTCCCAGACCCTTGCCAAATATTCTTCCCAACAGAAGTCGGTCTCAAACACTGCTTCCAATAGTTCCTCCCAGAATACACTTGACACTGGTAAAACCTAAGAGGTCCACGCTATCCAGTCTACCACAACGGAAAAATCCTTGAAAGGTATGAAGAAAGGAAAAGGCAAGGGTAAAGACGATGCCCAAAAATAGGGTCCTCCTAAGTCGTCTGTAGGTGACTCTTCATAATGGAAGCCTAAGTATCCATGCCTAATTTGCGAGGAGGATCACTATACCAAGTATTGTCCTCGACGGTCCTAAGTTAGTCGTTTGCTCAAAGAGACCCAGCTGTCCTGAAAGAGACGTTTCCGTCTCAGCAGACTCAAATGGTAGACCAACCTTAATCATCTGCTTCCTTAGGATCTCAAATGTTCATGATGAGTATGCCTATTAGTGTGGCTACTAGATAAAAATATTACCAAACTCCTGCTCCGACAGCCGAGAAAGAGAAAGAGGCCACCCCTTCTTCTTTTGCACCGAGTTCTGCCCCTCTTCATATCGAGCACCCTAACCCTGATTCCACTATCCGATCACCCTCTCGAGGTGTGCTAAGGAAATCCTCATACAATCCTAATGCTCGAGCCGCTTAGAATTATAATATTGTTGAGGAATTGGCTCAGGCGCCATCAACTATGTTGGCTCTCGAGGTACTCCAAATTTGTCCGTCTCAGCGGAAATCTTTGCTGTCAGCCATAAGGGGTCTTGATCCTACCAATTCCAATTTGATATGTTTTGATATAGAGAACCATGTTCCACGCCTGCCTCATTAGATTGCCTTTCTCATTTAGGTAATCATCAATGAGAAAACCGTTCATAGGACTGTCATCGATGAAGGTGCTTCTACCTGCATCATGTCAGTCACTTGTTGGAAGGCAATTGGTTCTCTTACTTTGAACCAATCCCCTAACACTTTGGAATCTTTCGACGGGTGCGATTCACAACCCTTTAGTGTCTTACCTAACCTTTACATGACTCTGGAGGGCAAGACAATACAAGTCAAGGTAGAGATTGTTGACGCTAATCTCAATTGCAATCTTCTACTCGGTCGAAGCTGGACCCATGCCATGCATGTTGTAGCCTCCTCCCTATTCTGTGTGATTCATTTTCCCCATCAAGAGAAGATTGTCACTATCGACCAACTGTCCTTCTTTGCCTCTTCCTTCTCGGATGGCAATGTTCTGTATGTCAAGCACACTGGTGCTCCTTATGAGAGTGTGGGGGTAGGTCTTTTTAAAGATTCTGCCTTATGGAAATTTTTCCGTTCCCACCTCCTCATGTTGCCTCTGTCAACATGATCTCGATCAAATTTGATCCTTGGGTAATACCTTCACCAGATCTTGTTGATACCTAGGGCGAGGTTATGCCACTCGGTCCTGTCGAGATCAATTACATGGAAATTGTTTCAGCCTCAAGTTCTGTATCCTCTGATTCTATTGTTTCGAGGACTTCTCTCGATACGTATTCTCAATCCCTATGTCTTGGTGCTTCGGAATCTCCAGATCCGCTAGCTGAGACTTTTCTTGCTGACGAAAGTATCATGGAAGTAATGTCTCTCGAGGAACCACCTTGGAATGATACTCATCATCGTTCCTCGTTCCTACCTCACCTCGTGGTCATGCCTACAACTCTCGAGGAGTTCTCTTCTCAGATGCCTATTGAAGTTTCAGTCTATCATGATGCGGTTAAGATCTTTCAACTGAGGGCACCTTTATCCCTTCATGGATTCAGGTTTTTTTCTCCCTCCCCGAGTTTTTATCGATTTCCCATTATTGTAATGGGTTTGTCATCTGACTCGTAACCCTCCCTTTCCAAGGGGCATGGGGGAAAAACCTTATATGCGTTTTACTCTATTATTTGGTGAGGCGATGCTTACTCTTCATGTCAATGGTAAAACTCTGGTGTTCATTTGTGTTGATTGATTACCCGAGTCCCAGCATGGACTCTCTCAAAAAGTACTATGCTTAGGTCATCTTGCATTGTTACTTGTGTACATTAGTGTGTCATTCATTTTTGTACACTGTGGTTTGGTGTGTTAGTTTTCGAACAACTTTCCTGTTTACTATGTTTTCCCTTCTTTGCAGATGTCTGTGACTCCTCACATCGGTTTCGTTGATGGTGCTTGCCGTAGTACCCGTAATCTATCCTCCGTGGCGTGGGCCATTTATGACCCTCACGGTGAGTTGATTGATCTTCAAGGTATTTGTTTAGGTCGCACGACTAATAACATTTTTGAATATAGCGCAATCATCTGTTGTCAGATTCCATTGCTCTTGACATTTGGGAGTTGGTTGTCAACTAGGATTCATAGCTTGTGGTCCTTCAACTCAACTGGAAATATTTCGTTAGAAACGATCAGATATTGAGAATGTATCTACGTATTCATCTACTGGAAAGTCATTTTGATTACATTACATATCATCATATTCCTAGACGCATGAATACATTGACAAATGCATTAGCTAATTATGCGTTGGATAGACATTTACGAAACTTGTGAAAATCCAAAACAAATCTTTTGTACCATAGTAAGCAAGAAAATACAACATATACATATATGGTGATAATGTTTGATACATCAAAACACCAAAAAATAATATGTGTGTTCATAAGATCGGCGGCTTGCAGGCCTCATATATCCGTGGCACGCAAGCCTCAAAAACGTAAAATTATCGAACTAATCAACATGGGGATCGTGGTAGCATGAAACTTCTCGTGCAACACGAGTCAGCAATCAACGGATCTGGTTTGATACTCCCACCATGTGTCTCTGGTACTGGAGAGGGGTGTCTCCCACCCGAGCATAGTCTGGGATACCACGAGTCAATCCCTCAAGGTTCCTCGCGATCTCCTCCTCATTGTCACTCCCCTCCTGAAAAGGAGAGACATCAAACTGGCGGGTGACGCTCTTGGATATCGGGGACATCCCGACAAGATGCTCTGGTACAACATCTCCATTGATAAAACAAAATGTTATAAACACATATATATCAAAAACAACTAAAAAGTCACAAAATTAAAAATTGATTTTTTACCTTTGTCGTCAAAATCCTCCCCATCTGGTAGCGGCATGTTCGGATCTCCGCAAAAGTCGGTACCGCTATATGGCCAATCCTCCACGATGATCAGCTGTTACCATATCCATGAAAAGAAGGCAGGTATGTAAGACATATGTTGGCCCCTACCATGAAAAGAAGGCAGGTATGTAAGACATATGTTGGCCCCTAGTGATCCTAGGCATCAAACGAATCCAACGAGCCATCTGTGGGTCTCGTGCCATCGATGGATCTACCTCAGTCAGCTGGTACTGGAACAAAGACACCCGTTCCAAGAAAAAGTTCACTAGTTAAGATCCAAAGCAAAACTGCTTCAGATTCCCCGCCTTAGCTTTTGTCAGCTAGTGTTTTATGTTGACCTTCATGGCTTCCACCCAATTGAAGATCGTCGTTGCTGTAGAGTTGATGGCATATAAAAATTTTGACTTGTTAGTCTCGTGCACTGCTTGGGACCTCGCCACTCTGTTGATAGTCAACAGTAGTACTGTAAGTGTCAGATCTCACACAGTGGCAATCTCAATCTTGCCGCTTTTGGGTTTGAGGGCTTCAAGGCAATGTTTGGCAAGTAGCATGGATATGCTTGTCCCAATCGGTCGTGACCCATATAGGTTGACTAGTTCCCCCCTCCGGGACAGTCTTGTGATGAAATATATATTTGAAGTTTCTAACTCGAGCTTGTAGTCACCAATGATGAGTATTTCCTGATTTATTTCCCAGAGACTAATCAGGTATTGAAGTAGCTTAGGTTGAGCCCACATCCATGGTGTGAGAAAGAACTTGAGGAGCCCGCAGTTCCTCAAAGCGTTCAGGCAATTTGGATCATTCAATTCCTGAGTGTCCACATCTTTGTGCTCACATTCTTTCTAGTCTACTATTTTCGACGATTCTTTTTTGCAAAAACCATGTATTCAAGTCGATAATCATTATTGGCTAGTAAAATTTGGATTCCAACGATGGTTTTGAGAAGAAAATGGGTTTTTCCTTTTTCACGGTGCTGGCGTGCCTATTTTAAAAACAGTTCTGCTGACGATGCGATTGGGCATTTTAATTATCCTCGGCCGGCGCGATTCCGTGCCAACAACTTGCGCCGACCAAGGGCGATTTTTTTTTGCCAAAACCTCCCCCAGAAATCCAAAAAATGGATGAAATAGGAAAATACAGTATAGAAATGGAGCTTAGGGACTTGACTCTTACTACAACTAGCGGCTCAATGAATGACCTCTCGGATCTCCCGCAAACTTCTCCGGAAAAATTAGGGCAGAAGTGGGTGAAAAGTTTTGCACAACAAGGTAAAATGGTAAATGGTAAAAAATATTTACTTTTCCCTCCTTTTATTTAGTTTTTCATGAAATATTAGGGTATTTTTTTAAAAGTATTTTGACCTATTTTGCCTTAAGAATTGGATAGTGCATTTTACCCTTTTTGCACCGCAACAGGTGATGGATGTTCGACGATGATGCTGAGTCACGTTTCAGCTCTTTTCTCAACTCCTAAAACTCAAATGAAAAGATTTCCGAGTATTTTTCCCTTTTGACTCGTAAAAGAGAATAAAATGGGGGGTTCGCTTTCAAGCTCTTTTCTGACCCTTTAAACATGAAAAGATAGCCAAGCCCTTGTCATTTTGAACTCGTAAACGGATGTGAAACGTCGTGCGCCCAGTATACGTTTTCCCCTTTTTTGGGCTAGGATGCTCTATTTACGAAAAAGGTACTCCTTGACTGAAATGGTCAAGCGTTTCTCTCAAGTATCATTTTCAACATTTTCGGGCTCGAGAGACACAAGTGTATGAAAAGGGACCATGTGGAGTTTTATTTTCCGTGTCCTTTTAAAACTCTCTAAACATGAAAAAGATATCGAGTTATACCTTTGTTAGACTCATTAAAAAATACAACGACATTAGATTCGTCACCATGATGAACATGAGCTTCTCCTTCTTAGGGCTCGTTAAAATTACTAGGTCAGATTCGTCTGAAAGATGAACTTACAGTGCAAGCATATGATATCCCCTTCAAGCTTGCGATTAAAAAATAATTGGGGTACCTGTTAGGAATGGTGGGGAAATTTTGGAAATCCAATTAGTTGTGTCGGCGGCTCACTCTTGAACATGACACTTTCTACTTCATCTCGGGATGGGATATCCTCCTTTTTATCATTGACCTTCTTGGGTTGGGCTATTCATTTTTGCCTTCCATTTGATCCTTGTCACATCATCATGACCACTGACATTATGGATCCAAAAGCTGCCAAACTTCCAGTTGTGTCACCGATATGTTTAAGAGTTGTCCTTCTGCAGTTACACTTACCCGTGATTCTCTGTATCATCCAAAATCATTTTGCATCCCTTTGTCCTGTGTCGATGATGTGGGATACATTATGGCCCTCCTTCAACATGGTCACTTCTTGTCGACTTCATCTCATTATCCGAGAAGTTGACCGAGAGACTCCCTTCTAGTACCTTAGATCTTGCATGCCCTAATGGCAAGTTATTTGCACTCAACGACAAGTTCACATCATTGGCTTTCGATCAGTGATTTCATGGGTGTTCGACTATAGTTCCTCTATTCACATTTCGTGAATTTGGCTGATAGTACCTTGAGGACCATTGTCATTATTGGTGGTTTCTCTCGCGCTTGTTAAAAGTTTACATCATCAGCTGGTAATCAAGCGATTTTCTAGCATGTTCGACATCAATACATCTATTCACATGTTAGAATTTGTACTTTGATCGAGTTGTGTTGGAGCGCAAGACCCTAGGCTCAGATCACAAAAGTCTAGGTTGCAAAGTGGTGTGACATGATTATGTTGATATAGATTTCTCTCTCAGATGGATAGCTGTGACCATACCATGAGTTATCATATGTGATCCTTCCCATTATTGGATGGCTGTGACCATACCTTGGATTCGATATGATTCTCTTTATCGGATGGCTGTGCCCATGCCTGGATCCATTTACATGATCATTCTTTGGGTGGCTACGTCCATAGCATGATTCATGTATCATTTGATAGAGTTTTCAGTTATGTATATGTATTTGTACTTGCTTGCAGGTTTTCCGAGGACAGACTTCAGTTCCCTGCACTGATTCATAAAGCATTTCATCCCTCACTCTAGCTCAACCTTCACGCTTTAAGGGGCATCTGTTACACAACATTTTGTCACTGTCCCTATATTCCCTGTTCCTTGATCTTAGAGTACCTCGACAATGAACCCTACATGCATTCCCTTCATGAAGAAACTTCCACTGTGTCCCTCTTCATGAGCAGAACAATTCCCTTTTACACCATTTCCCACAAATCTTCTGTTTTTCCCAGTTTACAAGACCGATGCTAATGACCCTTGTCCTCCTCACACAGATATGCAGGTATTAACACTGTCCCTAGCGCTGACCAAAGAAATTGAGCTTTGTTTCAGTCGCGTCGATCCTCTTTTGGATTTTTTTTAAATAAGGAGCCAAAGCTTCCAGCTCTAGAAGCTTCGTAATGAAAGTTTGGTAAATGGTTGAGCTGGATGGAGTCGAGGATGTCAACTTGGGCTCCTTTCCCCTATAAGGATGGAACTACTTGAAGAGATAAGACCTTCTCCCATGAGAATAGGAACCATCTCCCATCCATTCATGCTATATAAACCTCCATTTTTCCCAAGCACAAGCTAGTGTTAATGTTGGTGTGCTAGTGCTAATCAAGTTTGGAGTAAATAAGAAGTTATCCATAGTTGTAGTTCTCTAGTTGTATGTGAGGAATAAGTGTGAATTTGGTTTAGTGTGAAGCCTAAAGGGAAGATCCTTAAAACTATCATTATTGAGGCCATGATGGAATGCTAACGGAAGTGTGTGGGAACCTAGTTTTGTTGGAGGAGAACATCAACGTTAAGACAATGGTTGTAATCTCTTCTTGATTTAATATATATGCAGCTATCGATTGATTTCCTGCATAATGTGTCATCTGAAATGTTTATGGCTGAATGCTTCTTGACTTGTTAAGTAGGTTTAATTACAATTTGTATATATCATGGTAGTTGTTTGCTCTTGTTTACTTGTTTCAGGTGTTCGAAGAAGGAAACGGGAGATAGCTGGAGCAAGCAAGCAAGGTCATCACCAAACATGATAAGCGTACTAAGAGGTAGGCCCTCTTAATTGGTTCTAACCTAAGGAAATATTCCATAGAATGTATCGGTTGTGGCTAGACCCATTATCGGGCTAGAGGAATTGTTTGTGTTCACACTCATAATTTTACTTCACCACGGGTATCATATATCAACCAAAGAGAACATAACCTACTCTTATACCACTTTGTAACATGCTTCCTCTCATATCTACCCACTTTCACTGGTTTTCCTGGGTTAAACATGAGCTAAGTGGCTACTTGACATGAATCAACCTCCTATGTGACCCTAAGGAAATGGAGCTGTCAAAACAAGACCTTACTGACTTCCCTCAGGTACTACAGGACCCCCAGGAACTAACCAACCATTCTAGGTGTCCATCCCCTGATATAACTTTATTTTTCAGTGAGCTAGACCCCCATTTTCTCCCATGACAAGGCTTCAAAGCAATTGTAATCCTCCAGTCGCTCCCACAATTATGCTTCCTAGCGATTGTAATCTCTTTCAAGCAGTTTTGTGCCAGCGACTGCTAGATTTAATCCACTTTTTCAGGGCTAGGATTTAGACCCCTGCCCATAACTTAATGAAACTTCCATATATGATATATAACACAAAGACAGACTCTAACAAAAAACTTACTCAAGGACTTGCCTTAACCCTGTCTAACCTTGACAGTGATTCCGTCAAACACATAGTGAACATGCAACCTACAAGTCATGAATGCATATCTGAACATAGAGATTTGAAACTCATCTGAGAATTACAAAGGAGGACTAATGACCTTTGACAATAGTTATAATAATACCAATAAGATCATGCCTTCATTAACCAATTATTCATCAATTAAAAGGTGTTAAGAGCCATACTTAAAACTGTCATAAAACCATGCTTATAACCAATTTATAACCAGATAATTAACTACAATAGAACAACCATTAAAGCCACATAATAACAAGTACATTTTCTCATAAAGACAAGAGGAACTTAGCTTTTTTTAACCATATGCAAAATCCAACCAAGTTAGGGACTTCCATGTACCACCCAACCATAGATTGTGTTGAACCAAATATTTCTTTTAGCCAATCACCCCCGTGCCATATTCCAAGCATGAATGTGGGATCTCATGGGAAAAATCAATCCATAACAACCAAGCGAATCGAGAGGTTAAACTATCTCCATCCTCACACTACCATGATCTCACGTAAACCGTTCTCGAGATCACGAAAGCAAACCGAGCTTTAATTCCTCAAAATTCCTTCACCATCCCTTGAGGAATTTCTTGTCTCCACCAACCTATTGAGGGCTTCCCAAAGAAAATCAAATCTGCTCCCAACCCTTGGGATCTTCTTAAGACCACCTCTCTCAGATACAAAACCTTCCAGAAATCTAAAGCTCAACCAAGAATGAAGCCCATCAGACCATGGTTATCCGAAAATGGCAAGGCAAGGCTAAAACCACTATTGAAACCCGAAAAAACCCATGCTAATGAAAACATATCATCCAAATACACACATGCATATTCTATGCATGCCAAAACCAGCTAGGAAATCATACATGGAAATTGTTACCTACAAGTATTCCCGCTAAAGCCGCTTGATCCTTGCTTCCCTTTGCTTTCCTTGTCCTTCCATTGCTTGCTTGCTTTCCTTCTCCCCTTGGTGTGCTTCTCCTCTTTGAGACTAATTCCAAAATTGAACTGAAAGAAAGGTCCCAAATTGATGCCCTGATGTCTTTTTATTATTAATGCCTCTAATTTCTTCATTTTCCATTATTTTCCTTCAATTTCCTCCTCACATGCAATTATGTGATTCTTCACCTTCCATTTCTCCTATTTTCCATTATTTTCATAAAATAAATGCCAATTAATGCCCCTTTTCCTTTTCAATGCATTTGCCAATTTCCGCTTAGCCATAATACACAACAAGTGATGACCACTAGGATGATTTTCCCAACATTTAGCTTGGAATATATGTCCCATGACCTTGGTCTTATTTTTCCTTTATTAACTTTATTACATGAAATTTTAACCAGGGGTTGTTATAGAAAGATTGTTTACATGTAGAATGGAACAAACTATATCGGGAAATTGTAGCATATATTTGAGAAGGGATGTGATAGCTACATGCCTTTTGAACTGTGTTACAATGATGTTCAAAGGACTTTTTATCATAAAGAAGAAGTGTGAAACCCTAAACCTAGGAGATGAAGCGCCAACAGTTTTGGGCTTCGTTGGGGCAAGTTGGATCGCCAACTTCTGGGGTCATAACTCTTGTATTCAATCTCTGTTTAGCAATATATATATATATATATATATACCGTGTCACAAATTTTGGTACTTTTTCGATATCTCTGTTTTCCCAGAAAACATCTTTTAGGACCTTAAAATGACTCTAGAAGTTTAGTACCCGAAAAAATGCCAAAAATATAAAGTTGTGCGAGTATTAAGGAAACTGAAAGGAAATAGTGTTGGGGGTCCAATTGGAATAGGTGGGTGGCCACCAATATATACCTGAATTAGGAATCAAAAGAAACACTCTCAAAGATAAATTAAGTATTCTGAAAGAACCAAAGAAAAGAGGGCGGAAAATCATAATCAATTACTATAGGACCTAGGGGATTACTCAGTGAATATTGGTAGAGTTTCACCAATGGATGCCATATTTCAACCCTCCTCTCAACATAACCAATGAAATTCATCTCTTGGAACGCTAAGGGTTTTAATGGGAAATCCAAGCAAAGAATCTTAATTTTTTTTTTTTTTTTTTTCCAAGAACATGCTGACATCATGATGACTCCAAAGATGAAATGCACTTTTGAACCTTTGGACAAGCTTTTAAAGAATTTCTAGATAAATTGTGATTATTTAGCCTAGGATGCCCAAGGAGCATCGAGAAGTATTTCTATCGCATAGAACCCTTCCTTAGTCACTCTTCATGATTCCTTTTCTCTACCCAAAATTCTAACTACTAACTTTCAACCCATTGGTTCAACCCGTTTGAGTTTCATAACCAACATTTATGGCCCTAATATTCCCACTGATGGAAAATTCTTCTTTCAAAACCTCCAAAGAGCCTTAGATCTTATAAGGGAAATTTTTTGGATTATATGTGGGGATTTTAACATGATGGAAAATCTCAATGAAAAGAAAGGTGGGATTTGTACACTCCATGAAGAAAGCCGCCTCTTTGTGGAATTTATCAATAACTCCCAACTTATACATATGAGCACACATAATGGCTTATGCACATAAAATAATAACTGAGGAGGCACATCTCGGATACCTTCAAGACTCAATAGATTCCTCATAACAACTTCTCTCTAGATTTTAGGCACCAATTTTAAGGCTTATATTCTCCCTTGCCATGGTTTGGATCACTGGCCCATAAAACTCTCTATGGACTAAATTGATAGTCCCAAGAGTAGACCCTTCAAATTCGAGCCTTTTTGGTTACGACATCCTTATTTTCTCTCTAATGTAGAAAAATGGTGGAAAGAATAAGGTAATTTTCCGGGATCCTTATGTATCGCTTCCAATGATAGTTAAAATATCTCAAAATGAAAATCATGAACTGGAATACTGAAGATTTTGGTGACATCCACAAAGAAAAACTAAAGTTAGAACAAGAGATGGCCACCATCCAACAAGCAATAATATCAAATGACAGATATGAGGTATTGGAACATCAAGAAGCAAAGACTTACCTCGAACTAGAGGAAAGATTGAAGCTAGAGGAAATCCTCTAGAGACAACAAACCCAAGTATAATGAATTAAGGAGGGAGAAAAAAACACACAATTCTTCCACATGGTCATGATCAACCACATGCAAAGTAATGCAGTGTCAGGCATCAAAACACCCAATCACAAATAGCGAAAATCTACGATACAATAGCCCAAGAATTGATGAATCACTTCCAAGCCACACTCATAAAAACAATTATGAACATAAGGCTTGTTATCAAGAAAATAACAGAGTACATTCCCAAACTTGTAACAAGGGAACATAATGATGTCCCTTTAAAGGAAATCACCATGCAGTAAGGGGAAGCAACTATTATGGAAATGCCTAAATGCAAGTCCCCGGGTCTCGATGGTTTTACCACTGATTTCTACCAAGAGTGCTATAAAAATCTACATATGATATTTGGCAAGTAGTAGAAGACTTTCCACGCTCGTCCTTTATCTTAATTGCCCTTAATGCTACCTTATATCTCGTAACCCTAAAAAATCCCATGCTGTTTCTCCTTCAGATTTCAAGCCTATTTCCCTATGTGATGTTATCTATAATCATCTCCAAAGTTATTGCAAACCAACTAAAACCCATTCTCCCCTCACTTATCTCTCTTGAGAAAACTAGTTATGTGGAAGGCAAACAAATTATGGACATTATAATACTAGCCCATGAACACATTCACTCTCTTAACTTCAATAAGCCTCCAAGTATGCTCCTCAAACTTGATACGTCAAAAGATTTGACAAATTGAGTTGGAATTTTATTTTTCACATGCTTATTGATTTTTGGTTTGTAGAAAGATGGATTAATTGGGTTGTTTCCCTCATTTCCAAAAATTTGTTATCGACACTAGTTAATGGGTCTCCCTCTACCACTTTTGTCCCCTCAAGGGGTATTATGCAGGGAGACCCCATTTTCAGTTACATCTTTCTCCTCATGGCTGAAGAGTTGGGTAGATATATCAACTTACCCCTATGGTTTGGTAAGCTAAAAGGTCTTCCTCTTGGTTCCCATGATCTCTCTTCTTCACACCAAAAGTTTGTGGACAATACTCTTCTCTTGGGCATCTCCACTATCAAAGAAGCCACTACCCTTAAAACATCCTTCAAGACTTTCAGATGCTTTGGGAACCTCCATTAACATGGAAAAAACTCAAATATTCTTTTTAATACCCTGCTAGTTTTCCAAATTCACATATCTCATCTGCTTGTTTTCCAAAGGAGCTCTCTTCCATCCAAATACCTAGGAACTCTTTTAACTATAAATCTCTCAAGCAAAAGGTATAGGAAAATCTTCTTCTTAAATTTGAAGCCAAACTTTCTTGTTGGACTTTCAAATCACTCAATCTAGCCGGTCACTTGATCTTGCTCAAATTTATCCTTCATTCCCTCCCCACCTATCTTCTCTTAGAAATGGTATCCCCTAAAGCCGTCCTAAAAAAAATAAGAAATATTTAGCGTAGCTTCCTCTAGGGGGTGCCATAAGAAATTGAAATTGGATTCTAATTGCATGGGACAAATATATTCATTTGAGAAAACGAGGCTTTGGTCTCCATGATCCATATATACTCAACAACGCCTTAAGTGCTAAAACCTAGTGGAGAAGTATTAAAATCCCAAAGGATTTATGGAGTGAAATGTGGAAAGGTAAGCTACCCCACAACACCTAGTAATATTAGATCATCAAAATAACATGAAACATCAAAGGTTCTCATATCTAGAATGTTGCTTGGAGCATCAAACATCTTGTCTAGAAGCATAGTTTTCGGGAAATAAAAAATGGGAATAGTTCATTGTTTTGGGATGACTCATGGAATCAATAGCCAAAATTAGCTTCGAATGAACAACTCTGCCCAATCAATGACTCTATCATCTCCAAGGGCCAAGTCTTAGTTGCACATTACTGGGACTAATCCCCCCTACAATTCCTAATGGTACAATTGGAAGTCTTGCAAAGAATGGATTGAGCCTCCCTCCCAAAACAAAAGCACAAGGATCAAGCAACAATCAACAAATAAAATAATTGTGGTTCGAGATGGAAATGACATTCTTCATTGGGGTTATTGTCCTTTAGGCTATTTTAACCTCTCTAAAGTTTGCAGTCTTCTCACAAGAAATAACAATGAGGATGATCAAGCTAAATGACATAAAATATGGAATCTCAAACATTGACCCAAAATCATTATTTTTATGTGGCTTCTATTATGGAACAAAACTTTGGCATGGGATAATCTTCAAGGTTATGTTTTTCAGGGCCCCTCAATCTTTTTTCTATGTTTCTCCAATTCAGAAAATGACAATCATCTTCTTAGCAGCTGCAACTTCTTTACTTCCATCTAGGACCACCTTTACATGCTCCTTTGATAGACCAACATAATACAAAATAATGTCCTCCCCACTCTATAATGTTTGCACAAATCCCATTTTAATAATCCCATTTTCAATAAAGCATGGAAACTCACTCCATGATCCATTCTATGGGAGAATTGGAAGGAGCGCAATAAACAAATATTTGTGAATATTAAGGCCTCCATAGAATTTATTTAACAATCTATCTTAAATAAGGGAAATAATTTATTCTCTTCCTTGGTCCTCCAAAGATTGGGAATGAAATCAACCTTAAATTGTCATTCTAACCAAAATGGGTCTCTCCTCCTATTTCTTATAGAAAACTCCCTCTATCCCCAATTTCATCCCTTCTAGTCCCCCCTCCCTCGCTTTGGAGGATTTCATCAAACTTAACTTTGATCTGGGCCTCGAAAGGAAATCTAGGCCAAGCCAATTATGGTGGAGTCTTTCACAACGCTAATGGGTAGATTATACATGTTTATGCATGTGCCATCGACCTTAATACTAATAATGTTGTTGAGATCTGAGCACTAGAGCAGGGTCTCTCAATTACGATATGCAAACTATTTCACATGCTCGTTATTAAAGGAGATTCCAAGAGCATTGTAAATATATTTTTTAAAATACAATGTGGATTGGATCCTTCCAAATTCTTTAAAAGGTTGAGGTTGGAAGCTTAAATAGGTAATACTACAAAACTCCTGGCAAAAATCACAGCTCCCCTCCTCTCCCATGTTCATAGAGAAGGCAACAAATTGGATAACGTGCTAGCCAATTTTGATCTCATCATAATAGGTCATCCTCTTAACTTGGATTAGAGTAAGGACATTACATAATCAATTCAAACTCACTATCAAGATTTGGATATGAAGGACCTTATCCCGCAATGAGGGAGCCTAGGAGCAAGTGCCCCTCCCCCCAGCCTTGATATGATGCTAGCTCTAATTAAAGGGGGTTGTGGCTCCCACTATTCTTGGCACATTACCTATGACCTTGTCACTTCATCGATCATGACACAAATCCAACATAAGGTTAAACACCATTTGAATATTGCTAGCCATATAGGGAGGTACATGAGGACTCAACATGAGAATTATATTAGATTGGCAAAGTTGGAGGAAAAAAATGACATTATAGACCACAAGCTAACCGTTCTAGCCAAGATATCAACCATCATCTCCTTCTCCTTGGATGAGGGTAGTGACTATCCAGTGCAGATGCCTGGAGGTTCTGTCCAGTAGTTGTTATGACTCGCTGGTTTTTTGCTTGCAGCATTAGTAGTTTTTTTTTGTCTTCTTTTGTTAATGTATGTCAAGGTCTGGCACCACGAACCTATTTTTATGATTTTCTATTTACAAGATGTTCTAGTTAGATGAGGTCTTAACAACCTCGCGACTCTAAACCAATGGTCTGATTTTTGTTTGGGTATACGAGTAGCATACAATTTTTGGTGTATGTAATCCTTATTTAACATAATAAAAAATGTCTTAAAAAAAAGGACTAAATAATATTATTTTTTAAAATTAATTTTCTTTCTGAATTTAAGCTTTTGTGAATCATAATGATTAAAGAATTGAAAAAGTTGTGATTAATTTTCTTACAAACTATGTATATCTTACAAATATTTTTACTATCATTTTATCAAATGAATTAATATATTTTGATGTTCCTTTTTCTAGTGTTCCTTATGGCATGGTTACGATGGACTTCCAGGGATGGAGGCGACAAGTCACAGGTGCAAGTTTACTTTATTAGTGGGCCCAGGGGCTTTTGGAGATGTTTTATGGGGTCTGGAGGAGTTCACTTGCCATCCTCCATCATCAAAATTGATTTCGCACTGCTCACTCCTCGTTCCATTGCATTTTGATAATTTCCATAAAACAGGGTTATTCTTATGCACAACTCATTAATTATGCTTAAGGTGGCTTTTCGAGAGGAATACTTGACGGAACACCTTAGTGGAATAGCTCGTTGGAATCGGAACAAGAAGGTCTACAAGATGGGATGGTTAGCGGGGATTTTCAGTGGCCCGAGGAGGCATGATGGTCGATTTACCCTTTTCCCACATTAAAAATAATATTTTAATTGAAACAAAAAAGGGAAATGAGCTTAATGATTAAAACAATAATAAAATAGGAGGTTCTAGAGGGGTCCATCATATTTATAAAAAGGAGGAGGCGGCCATTAGGACATATTGGATTTGTATTTTCTTCTTGTGGAGAGGTTTGAGAACCCGATTCTCTACTTCAACGGTAGTCAGAGGACAAAAACCCTTGAGTGATTTATAGAGATTGGGCGAGCACCCATCTCCCCCTGGTGAATTCATCCAGAATTCATGGGAGAGCTTAGTTTAGTTCAGTTTTGGTGGAGGGCCAACGTAGCATGGGAGGAGATTCTTAAGGCCAGTTCTATCTCAGCTAGATTTGTTTTGACATGTAAAACCCTAGTTTATATATTATAAATAAAGCTGATATTTCCTTCTCCTCATTATTGTTATTTGCACTTCTATGTTGTTAAATTTTACATAGAACTCTTCTATTTATGAATGGAATTTTTATCTAAAGTATTTCTGAGTTAAAATTTCAAGAAAACCCCAAATTTTTCCATTTGTAATATTACAATAGTATCAGAGCGTAATCTGGGCCATTTGTGAGGGAGCCCGGAAGATCATAAGATAATAACCAAGATTATCAAATTCCTCAAATAATGGTGTGCACAAAATTGTTTCCTGAATATTAATGGCTATATAATTGTTCTTATGGTTGAATAATTTCATAAAATAATTTGGCCCAAATTATTCAAAGCCAAATTTATAAAGTCAAGGGGTCGATTTTAACATTCTCGAAGGCTGCATTTCTATACAATCTGCAATCAACGGGTCGAAAGTAGTTACAGGTGGCGAATGAACTCAGTGCATCTGGCAACAAGGAGGAGACTTGGATGGATTGCCCACGTCAAGAGTAAAATCGGGCCGAATCATAGTCCACATAGCTCGCACCCCTTGAAGTAAGAGTAATTTCAGAAGTAACGTTTATTCAATGATAAAAATTCCTGGAAGAAAGGGAAAATTCCTAAATTTCTTATTGGTAGCCTTCATCACCAAACATAGAGCCATCCGCACATCTGATAAAATCCAAGTGTATATTCTTCCAAGTGGTTGCATCTACTGATTGTTGAAGATAATATTGATGTGCACATAAAAGCTGCAGAGATCATAAAGTGAGATATGTATTAACAAAGATTGTGCACATATAGGGTTTTGGCTATTTCTGTTGACGTGTGATGGCATCCTCAGGTTATAATAGCCGAGCGTGGTAGCGTTGGATATCAAAGAAGTGCGGTGCATGGTCATTTTTAAAGCTGTGCCGAATAATATCTTGGCGACTGGCCGAGTCTCGTTACGACAAGCCATAAAAAATTGTGACGACATATTGTTCGGATGCAATGACCAGTGTCGAGTCATTTATTGATCAGAAGCTGAGAGTTATTTTCAAACAGAGGCGTATTGCTAAAGGTGAGAAGGCCTCACCCTGGGAAAATTGAGGCCAAGCCGAATTTTGCACCTGTACAAAGGATTGATTTATGAGGCCGTGTTCTTATCCATGTCTCGAAAGAAGAAGATTGGACCAGTCAGAAAAGAGGATCCATGGGGGAAGAAAAGTGACGTGCGTGCTGAACCGTGGGGGCTCCTATAGGCTGGATCGACTGCTGTTGCAAATCTCAACACAAAGATTTGACCAAATCGTGCAAGGAAGAGCCACTGCGTCGGAGATGAAACATTGTTAAAATTTGGTGTGAATCACGTTCCTGTAGTTGAGTGCATTTTCCCAGGTCGTGGAATTGAACAAAGGACATGTTGCTAGTGCCAAGCGAGTAGACCAAGATGTGATAGCTGGTATCGATGTTCTTTGTGTGTGGATATCTCGTTTTTGGGTTTGCTAAAAATGTTTTGGCAGAGGCAACCATCTAGACCTGGTGCTATTGAAGGCACATTGGACTCTGTCGTTCAAACTGAATTACACTTTGTTGACATGCATACCAGATTCTGTCCATTCACTGTGTCACTTTATTTCATTTGGGATGAATGCAGTACGATGTGGGTCTAGAATCTCTGTTGTTTACATAAGACACTTTATTGCATTCAGGAAACGTTATTACAGTGAGAAAATTTGTTGTCTAGATATAATGACAAATATTTGGTGAAGGAACTTTATAAATTCCGAGAAAATAATGGTGGTTTTTGAGTGAACTCCACGTTAGAATATTACAATGGTGACAGATGGATGGTTAAGCCTTCATATTTGCGGTAGCACTATGCTGAGGCGTTGTAGAATTGTAAAGTATTCAGTCCAGTCAAAACTTGAATATATCATGTTCTGTTGGTTGAGTCTAAGGTTGAGTCCTTAGAAGTCAACACCTATTAAGTGAGTTTTGTGATATATTGTCTCATTGGTCTTATTGAAGTCGTATGGCCTTGTTGCTAAAAGTTGTGTTTGGGAAGTCTATAAGTAGAGTCAGGCATAAAACAATTTTATCTACTTGTCATTCTTCAGCGAAAAACATGGATCAACCCTTTATAAATTCCCTTAATAAATTAGCAATGACAATCAATAGAACATTTTCTAGGGATATACTTTGTATGTTGCAATAAAAGCGTCCACAAGAAAAACATGAGTTGGGATACAAAATTTATGCACTTGGAACACAGTTGAGGTGCATGGGGTTACAACAAGAGCCCTTCTCAAACTAGAATAACTTGCTTCACTCCTCTCCAAGGTGCATTATTCAGATGGGAAGAGTTTGGTTTGGGCTCTAAAACCAGACATGTTTGCTCTCACACAACAAAAATTTTTGGAGCATCCTTGTGCAGGGGTCAAACTTCCAATTGCTTCTTGTCTTAGTAGTATCATGATGTTGACCACACCTATACCTCCTTACAGTGATGGCATTATGAGGAGAGTCTTCAGAATGATAGTGGAGACCTTTCAGGGTTTGAATAACAATGAGGGCCCTACCTTTGGGAAGAGGCTAGAGATCATAGAAGTCATGGTCTTGGTTAGATCTTATGACCTCATGTTTGAGCTAGAGTGTGATGACTGGATCCTACAAATGTTCCAATGCTTCTTCTGCATTAGGAAGCATCATCCTAACACAACCATAACTCACATGCAGTACATATTATCCTCATTCATGGGAGGTCATGACGCCATTTGCAGGAGATTGTAGTCTAGATTGTTGGCCATTTAGAGGAGAGAACAATTGGTTTCATCTGTTGCTTATGAACTAGTCGAAAGGCTGGTTACGCATAACATTTGTCTGTTCGAGAGACGATTGACCCAGGAGGAGTTGCGAAGGATTTATGGTCACCAACCATATAGCAGGAATGAGCTTAGGAGGACGGGTCTTTGCTTCATCTGCAAGGAACCTTGGTGACTTGACCACTTATGTTTGAGTGATGTAGAGGACATGACAGGGGTAGAGCAGGAGGAGATCCCTTCTGATTTTCAGGGTGAGGATTTTTCTTTTATGGATGAGTCCATGAGTTCATATGATGATACCCTTGAGGAGCATGAGAGGTCATGTGGGTATGTTGCTAGCGACCCAAGTATGCATAAATGTCAGATGGAGTACGATGAGCAGCATATTGTACAGGGAGAAGACTTGCCAGGTGAGCGACTCACGATTTTGCATGGAGAGCACATAGAGGAGCAAGAGTTAGCTGAGGGGAACGATATGCATAGTGTGGAGAGTCAGTTGGGGGTTCATGACGAGGCCATGTTATAGGAGGATGAAAAACGAATTTTGGACTAGCTATTGATGTGGAGAAGATAGATGCACAGATAACCAATAGGGTTGTAGTACTTGCAAACACTTGTCATCAGGGGGTGCTAGAGATTGATAGGTTATTTTGGCAGGGGGTTGGTAGATTGGAGTTTTCAGTCAGACGAGGGAGGATCAGTTGGAGATGGTGGCACATCCATCTTTGGGCCTACGCATTGATGGGGTGCAAATAGGTGTAGTGGAAGCCAATAAAGTTGTAGTATTTTTAGGCCACAACCCTCTCCAAGAGTAAATAGACAGGGTTGTAGCACATCTTGCCCACTTTTTCCTATTATAGAGAGAGGGGTAGCTTTCCTTAGACATATCTTGTTTATTGACCAAGCAGAGCATCCTGAGTTGAGAAGGGACCCATATCAACATATGCCAGGGGAATAGTAGAGCGAGGACCCCTAGACATGTCAGATACTAGATTCCTAGTTGGTAGTGGGATATATGTTGACATCTTTTCAGCATTCCATCCCGACTACAGGAGAGTGGGATTATCATTTGATTGAGTGAAGGGTTTGATTGGAGAGAGGTGATGAGTTGGTACGCGATTGGTGGAGCAACATTAACAGTCATAACTATAGTACCGCATGAGCCATGGAGCATTGATACTCGTTCTTGATGGCATTAGGATTTAGGAGGATTTTTTGATGACAGTTAGAGGTTGGTCTAGGATCTCGGCATTGAGGGACCCGTTCGTGGTGGGTTGACATATAGGCATAGCATCACCCTGTCGTTTATATGGGATCCAGCTATTGGGTCTTAGTTGCATTGGGCCACCAACCTGGTCCATAGGTTTAGATTGCTTGAGGGCAAGCAATCTTGGGGCGGGAGGATTTGTGATGTTCCTTTTTCTAGTGTTCCTTATGGCATGGTTACGATGGACTTCCAGGGATGGAGGCACACAGGTCACAGGTGCAGGTTTACTTCATTTACAGGACACGGGGCTTTTGAAAATGTTTTATGGGGTCTATAGGACTTCACTTGCCATCCTCCAACATCAAGATTGATTCCACACAACTTGCTCCTTGTTCCATTGCATTCTGATAATTCTCGTAAAACGAGGTTATTATTATGCATAAATCATTTAATTACGCTTAAGGTGGCTTTCCGAGAGGAATACTTGACGTAACACCTCGGTGTAATAGCTCGTTGGAACCAGAACAAGAATATCAACATGATGGGATGTTTAGCGAGGATTTTCAGTGGCCTAAGGAGGCGTGATGGCCGATTTACCCTTTTCCCACATTAAAACGAATGTTTTAATTGAAACAAAAGAGGGAAATGAGCTCCATGATTATAATAATAATAAAATAGGAGGTTCTAGAGGGGTCCATCATATTTATAAAAAGGAGGAGGAGGCCATTGGAAGGACATCTTGGATTTGTGTTTTCTTTTTGTGGAGAGGTTTGCGAGCCCAGTTCTCTACTTCAACAGTAGCCCCAGGATGGAAACCCTCAGGTGATTTAGAGAGATTGAGTGAGCACCCATCTTCCCTTGGTGAATTCATCCAGAATTCATCCAGAATTCACAAGAGAACTTAGTAGTGGTAGTTCATTTCAGTTTTGGAGGAGGGCTAGGGTAGCATGGGAGCATATTCTTGAGGCTAGTTCTATCTCAACGATATAAGTTGTTTTTGCATGTAAAAACCCAGTTTATATGTTATAAATAAAGGTGAGATTTCCTTTTGCTCATTATTATTATTTGCAATTTTATGTTGTTAAATTTTACATGGCAATCTTCTGTTTATGAATGGAAATTTTATTTGAAGTATTTCTGAGTTAAAATTTCAAGAAAACCCCAAAATTTTGCATTTGAAATATTACATATATAAATAATTTAAAATACAAATTTCAAACCAAAACAAAATTATTTCATTAATATAATTATCTTAACTTAGTAGTAGGAGAATGAATCAAATTATAGAGTTATTCTCTCCGCAATTTTAATCTTTTAGAAAAAAATCATGTTTTAAATATCTACTTTATGTAGTGAGACTCTTTAACTTCATTATAAAAAGCGGATATTTTAAAATGATAAAAAACTTACTTATATAAACTTATTACATTGATTTTATATGATTATATAAATATACCGAAATGTAATGACAAGGCAAATTTGATATGACCATCGTATATTTTTGTACATTTACTCATCATTTGGTCAATTTCTGGGCGTTATTGCTATGGATTATATAAAGAACAAAATAAAAGGAAAGATAAATTGGAGTGCACACACACTGAAATATAGCATGGAGCAGAATAATATAGTGAAAACTTAACTTCTATTAATGAATAAAATAACAGAGTGTTGTTAAACACAAACTAGATAGAATGGTGGTAGTTTATCTTTGAATAGAGAGAGAGATGTCAGCTACGCTCATTCACAAAATATATTAGAAGAGGCCAAAAAAATGACCTCTTAACTTAAAACAAGAACCCTAAAGGTCCAAAACCATACCCCCATGGTGTGAAGCGCTAAAAATTTATGGGCCCCAAGATGGTAGTTGACATGTCAACTTCCTAGTGCACAACTTTTGCATACAATATTTGTTTTGGGTGCATAGTAGTTTGTTGGAAAGCTCTATCTAAGAAATAAAATTTTGTGAATGGCTTTAGTGTGTTAAAAACCAACCTAGGCCCTTGAATTTCCTAGAAATCATCACTTAGAGCCTCAAAGTTGTCCCAAAATCTTAGGACATAAAAATTCATAAACAAATTACCAAGATGTAGAATCATGTTAAGACAATGGAAGAGGTGGATGGCCATTGATATCCACCCGAATCAATCCTCACCCTTGTGGAATAAATGATCCCCATTCTTTCAAAGCCCCATAATAGATTTGGAAACTTTTGTTGAGTTTGAAGCTTGGTGAGACAATGGCCTTGCTGAAGAAGTTATCCTGCTTCGACAACCTAATAGAGTTGTATGTTCTACTAGTGGGTGACTTTCTTTTGGGTGCTCATGATCTGATCCATTGTAACTTGATAAATGCATTCAAGATTGAATCCTAGAGGGTCCAAGTGCTCATTCACCTCTGAGGTCTTTGACAAAGATGGGAAGTATGGTCGAAGCAACTCCACATTAAATATTGGGTTTAAGTCAAGGAAAGGAGGAATACTTAATCCATAAGGATTTTGACCCATAGCCTTTGTGATGGTGTAACGTCGATAATCGAGTGGTCCAATCTTCATGTGGGGGCCTATGAGACAATCTTTCTAAATGCAACCACACCTTATCACCAGCCTTAAACTTGTGTGGAACCCAATGCTATTCATATTGCTACTTGTACATTGCATGCCATTCTACAAGGTATCATGAACTTGTTGTTGGAGGTATTGAATTCATTTAAGAAATTTGGGTACTCTATCTACCTCAGTTTGAGTGTGGAGGACTCTATCATTGAAGATGCAATGGGAATAGTTATATCATTGGGACTTGTTGCCGCTTCGCTTCACACCTAAGTTAACGTGGGAAAAATTCTCAACCCCACTAGGTGTGACCTTGGTGGATCTCTCATAACTAAAGCCAAGGGGGGGTGGACCCTAAGGATGGATTCTAAAGGAAGGCTTATTAAAGTAACAAGTTTCTAGTAGATAATTAGTACATCAATTATAACATTCACCATTCAACAACTTGAAAGATAACTTGAAAGCAAATAAATGATAAGCAAATTCAAATAACTATGAGCATGTGAATGTCAAAAATGTAGATAAAACAAATAAATTTGACAAGATAAATCCTGCAAGAAAATTATTGTGAGTAGACCAGTGCCAATATACTTGATAGAAATAATATGCTCAAAGGAAGTCACAATATTTGCATGTAAAATATGTCTTTCAAGATATAGTAAGTTGCAAGAATGGAAAATTGCCAAACAAATGTTAGTACAAGAGATACTAAAATGTGAGCAGTAAGATACAAATTGCAAAAATAAATGAAGCTTGTACTTTGAAATAAATTCTCAAATAAAATATAACAACATCAAATAGTCACGAGCAAAAGCTTAAGTACAACAATATTGCAAGTAAGATAGAAAAGCCTACAAATTAAATAAATCCAAAATGAGATGATTCCAAATTAGACTATGTGAGATGCAAGTTGTCTTGATTAATTTTAATTAGATGCTTAATCTATGGTGAGAAACAATCCTTCAATCTCTTACAACAAGGTAAATATTGGTGTGAAATTGCAAGGAGGATTGATTGAGGAGGCACAAGTCTATCATTAACAATATCCTTCCCAAGATCATTGCAATCCACGTGCCTTCATTCCTACAAGGGGACTAAGCCACCAAGAGAATCGCGAGGTCACACGTTTTAACCTTACTCCTTACAAAAGTGAAAGAAAAATTAGAAAAAATATTCCTAAAATGTCTATTCAACCAAGCTTATACTTGGAGGTATATTTTAGCAATGCAAGCCTAGTTTAGTATGCAAGTGAAATGCCTAAGTGTTAATGAAATGTATCCTAAGAGATGTATTGATAAAAATATGCTTCCAATAGAGACACAACAATGATATAAACTTTGTAATGATGCTCAATAAAACATGTACAAATAATTCAATGGAAGCACTGCATGAAGATTATCTCAATGTTTAAAATACCAACTCAAATGCCTTGAAATGAAAAATGTATATTATGACAATTATCCTAGTGAAAGTTGCATGAGATCACCAGCTAATAAGTTGCCTCAATATGTAAATAGAATGAGCTAATGGATCAAAGTGCACAATTGGATTGCTCAGGTTAGATTGCAAATAAATGAAATTAGCACAAATTTCTCCAAATGTAGATGTGCCCAAAATGAGATTCCAAAATTGAAACAAGTTGCAATTAAACCAAATTTGAACATGGAGCTATAAAGGTAAGTAAATGAGATTACAACTAGATGACATGAAATGAGAAATGAACAATTAGCATTTGACCATGAGATATTAGCTTTTCCAAATGAAATAAAGAGATAGGTAACAATACTAAAACTATCTTTCAAAAAGGAAATGAAAAACCAATGAAGAAATACCACACAAGAAGAGGGCCTTCTCCAAAAAGGAGAAAGGGAAATGGATGTCAAGGGGATGATTCCCAAAGCTCCAAGAGAAAAGTGTTTTTTATTATTATTATGATGTTACAAGAGGGGAATTTGCCAATGAGAGGGCCTCCAATACTTAAGGAAGGTTTACAATAATGCTTTTGTCCTTAAAAAGGAAAGATCCTTCCTTAGAAAACTGTGACAATTTTTTTACAAAGATTTTTAATAATGAGATACAAGAAAGGCTCCTCAAATACACTCTAGAAATTTGTAGTAGACTTTTACCAAAATTCTAGCCACTTTAGATGAAGAGTTTCATGGAATGGAAAGGATGATCCTCTTCCAAATGTCCATGACCAACAAAGGTGAAAAAGCAACCCTCATAAAGGTTACAACCAAGTAGGGAAAAAGGGTCTCTGAGGCCCATAGTCTCGGGAACATTTCTTCTCTTAAACAAAGACGACAATCAGCAATTTTTTCGTGAATAACTTCCAGGCTTGGGAGACTAAACCTTTGTAAAATTTAGAAATAGAATGACTCTTGAAAAGGCTATTAAATCTCTGCAAAAGAGGCCTAGTTATTAGTGGATAGTGGTGAGAGAAATTTGAAAAAAATAAAAAATAAAAAATTAACAAGTAATTTACATGAACTAGATCAAGGATTATAGTACAATTGATCCCCTAGCCTAGCCATAAATATGCTCTATTAGTTGGGGTAGTTCGATAGGAGCACAAAATAAGATTGAGGAAAATAGTTTTTGAAGTAGATTGTTACTACAATTCAAGTCTTGGGAGATCCCTGCACATTATTCCAAATGATAAGACTTTTGGGAGAAAAACAATATGCGATCTCTTCCACTTTCTTCGTCAAGAATGGGATAGAACAACCGAGGATGTCCCCTCACGCTTGAAATCTGATTTTGCAAGAAGTTCTATACAAAATCAAGATGAATTATTAGTTCCATTTGGGATTAGACAATATAATGGAAAGGAGATCTTAGCAATTTAACCTAAAATCAACTAAAATGTCTAATTCTAGAATCATTTTCCAATCCAAATGGTAATGCAACGAAACTAGATATTAGTACGTCTATAGAGAAAATGGAAATGACAATCACAAATTATAGCAAAAATAACATAAGCATATAACAAGAAATTATACTGTGAAATTGGAAGCAAGACACCACCCATGAACCCCAAAAGTCTTGTTATTTCACCAAAATACAAGTATACAATGCACAATAATCTCCCCAAGCACAAGAGCTCATTTTTTCAAGAGAGAATGAGAGCCCAATGGGTCTCTTTATACAAATTTAGGAGGACATCCCAATGAGAGTGCAAGTGACAAGAGGAGAAGTGACAATCTCAAGGCAAAAACAAATTTGCTAAGTGGAGAGCCTTTAACCAACTGTAAAAATGAATTTTGGTAAGTGGCAACATTTTCCCTCTTCTGCCCATGCAAAAACGAATTTCCTTGTTGTATATTCCAAGTGTGAAGAATGTGGTTGGAAAAGGGAAGAAATTTCATGAAAATCCCACCAAGATTTGCCGCAAATCCATTATGTAATGACACCTTTGTAAACTTGTTCCATAATCCTTGCATTTTAACTATTGTAGGAGCTACCAAATTGTTGTGTGTGTAGTTGATATGTTGTTGCGTGGAGTTTGAGAAGCGTACAAGTGGATTAGGTAGGTACATTTTGGAGACATATCTCCATAATATCATCCATGAAATATTTAACCCAATCTTTGTAACTATATGTTGATTTTTCCTTGGAGAAATTTGAGTTATGTTGACTGTCTAATGGGCCTGCATGGACATCTTTTATGGCATGTGAATATTTACATTATGGCTGGCCATGAAAATAGAATGGAGAGTTAGTGGGGTCCATTCCCCTCTCATATTACATTTTAACTTTAGACTTTAGATTATATTGAACCAAATCCACTTTTCACCAATCCGTGGTGTCTCCAAGCTTCAACATAGTCCCTCTTTGATTTGATTTACTTGGAACTTAGACTTGGCCCCATTTGGTGGGCCTCATATGGCTTGATAGATCACCTTTGGCCTACTTATGAATTCCATGTCATATATTTTATTCTTCTTGGCCTTGGAGAAAATAATATTTGTTCTCCATTTTTTTTTTGAATTTCTTCCTCATTTTTGCCACTTATATTAGAAAAATTGTCTTTTGACGGATTATAAGTCATTTTTTGACCCTAAAAGTGGGTCTTGGGATAATCCTGGGGTCCTGGGGATGAATTTTGAGTAGTCATAAGCCCCATACATTTCCTAGGACCACTTATTTACATCATTCCTTAGAAAATAATTTTAAAAGATCACGTTTTTCGAGAAATTTTTAATTCTTAAAAAATTGTACTTAGACCTAGTCAAATTCCACGAAATTTAAGAGATGACCTAGCATTGTAATATACATTGACCCTGGACACTAAGATGGACTTAAGTCATTACTTTCAAGCCGTCACCCCTACTTTGGGGTATGTAGTGAGTGAAAAAACCTAGAAACTTATTCACCATTAAAAAGTGGAAATAATCAACCAAGTAAAAAAAGAACTCAAAGGTGTACTCGCTTATTAAGTCTCAACATCCTAGGTCTATTACATAGCTTTATTCATCATGCTAGTAACATTTATACAATATCCCCATAGGGTTGCGGAATCTAAGGACTGAATGTAAGAAAGAGAAGGAAAGGGGCATAGAAGCCTTGATGGAATCCAGAACTTTGTAAGTGCAAGAATGCTTTGACATATCCTTGGGCATGGATTCTTCAATTTTACTTTAGTTGTCAACAAGATCAATGGATAGAACCCCAAACAAACCTGAAAAATGTTGTGGCCAATAGAACTACTTATAGTTCTATTGTAGTTGTGTTTAATATATGGAAGGCTCTTATCCCATGTACATGGATACATAAAGTCATAGATGCACAATACAGGTACAATAATCCTATTGACCACCTTTATTTGTCCATTTGTTGAGGGGGTGAAAGGTAGTAAATTTGGTCAACTTAGTGCCCATCGTAGATCATAGGTTGGGCCAAAAGGTACTGAGGAACTTATTGTCCCTCTCTGAAATAATGGTCCATGATAACTTAAAATGAACCTAGACACTCTAAAGGAAGAGCTTAGCAGCCAATTTGACTATGATATTCTTTTTACATGGTGATAAAATGGGCATTTTAGAGAACTAATTGATAACCACATAGACATAATCATAACCTTTTTTGGTGGAGGTCTAACATGTAATCCATGGAGATTGAATCCTAGGGTTGGTCTAGGGTAGGTAGAGGAGTGTATAACCTTTGATTTTGATGGGTGTTTTAGTGATGGCATATGAGGTGCATGATAATGTATCAATTGACATCATGTTTAAGATTTGGCCACTAGAAATACTTCTAAAGTACTACTACTATCTTCTCCACACCAAAGTGCCCTACAACTCAACTATAATTGTTCCTCCCAAATTAGCTTTGCATGCTTGCTTGAAGGAACACAAATATGAACCATAATGCAAGAGTGTGTATTGGAGGTGGAAGTTTGGGACTAACATCTTGTGCCCAATGCTTGATAAGTAACAACAAATTTAAAGTTACTATTATATAATTGTGGCCACTTAGAGCTCTCATCCCCATAGGAGTTAAGAACTATTGTTAGTTCCACAACTAGAGGCCAAATGAGGTAGTATACAACATGGATGATGCCTCCTTTTCCACATTTAATGTTCAAATGGAATTGTAGTAGGTATTTGGGCCAATTATGATGGTAATCGTTCTGTAACTTTTGTTATTTTACATTGATTGTAGAGGCTTGTGATCAATGTGGATGATCATTTCTTTTCATAGAATAAAATTCTTCTACTATCGACATGCATTCACAATGGAGTACATATCCTTCTTGTAGGCGAGATATCTACAAACAATATCTAATAGTGTTTCACCATGATAACTACATGTCCCTACTGAGTGAGTATTTCACCAACAACATAGTTGAGAGAAATTGTCTCAATCACAAATTCCATTAAAAATCTTGTAGTGTGAGGACTATTACAAAGTATAAGTAGTGTTTCAGATGCAACAATTCCTTCTATTTGAACTTGAACTAGAAAAACTTGGCTTTACCTCCACCGTTGGTCACTCGACTTAAGGGTCGAGCAATATGAGAGAACCTCAACATGAACCTATGGTAGAATTTTATAAGGCCCAAGAAGCTTCAAAGCACTATCATAGTGTAAGGGTTGACCGATCACAAATGAATTGTATCTTGAATGGGTCCACATACACCCCGTGTTCATCCATGATGCATCCTAAATATTGAATTTGATTCCCGCCAAATGAGAATTTCTCCAAATTGGCATATCAATTTTTTTGCTACACGGTGCTCAGGACCTATTGGATGCGCTGCAAATGTTTTATCCAAGTTCAACTAACGATGAGGTTCTCATCTAAATGTACAACCACAAAAGAGTTTGTGAATGATAGTAATATATCATCCCTCATCTTCATGAATTTTTTTGGAGCATTAATCAAGGCAAAACGGGTGACAACCACTCAAAAAGTCCTTCTTTAGACTTAAGGGTTCTCTTCTAAATGTTTAGTTTGTTATATTGGAGGTTGATGGTAGCTTAACTTTAGATCAATATTGTTGAAGAATTTGGAGCACCTCAACTGATCAAGAAGATCAATAATCTAAGGGACAAGGTATTGTTTCCTGACAATAATTTTGTTCAAATCTCTATAATCATTATAGAATCACCAATTCCGATCCTTATTATGTACCAACATAATTGGTCTCCCATGACGTGAGAAGTTGAGTCAAATGTGGCCTTTTGGATGAGCTCGTGAATTTGATGCTTTATTTCCACATTATCAAGAAGGGAGCATATATAGATATTGGGCCATTGAGTATTGATGCAACATGTATCAAGTTAATGGAATGACTTGGAAATATGGAGGCACCCCTATAGGTGAAGTGAAGATATCTTTATACTCCTTTATAATCATGTTCATCTACTTTTGCGTTGCAGAAAGATCTTGTGTTGAAGCTATGGTGGTCATAATGACCTTCCATTCACCTTCTAAGAAAACCATGAAGAAGACAAAATTTATAGTATGAGAGCTTACGTTTTGGTATTTTTTTGTCAATATCAATGAAATTGCATTAGTTGGGACTACCTTTTAGTACCCTATAGGGTTGACATCCCAAAGAAACAATAGAACTCTAATGTCAAGTTTAATAAACAACATTACATTTTCAAATATAAGGTTGTCCTAAAAGTACATCACAAACTTAAAGTGGGGAAACATCACATGGTACCACATATTTTAAGGGCACGATGCCATAAGACATGAGACATTGTTGTCTGACACAAATGTGTCATCCTTGGCTCACCCAATTGATGGGGTACGATTGGGGGTGTGGCATCATTAATATCTTTGACCTTTTGATGATCTTGGATAAAATTAGGTTCTTGTTACTCTTGTTGTCAATAACAAAGTGTAGTGGGCCACCCCTTCATCCACATTTGTGAATGGAAGTGACACTCTCGTTCCTAGTGCTCCTCTAACTCTTCTTGTTGGATTTTTTCAGTCGTGATGGTAGCATTGGGTTTTGAATCAATGACCTTCCATTCACCTTCTAACCAAACCATGAAGAGGAAAAATATTATAGTCCGAGAGATTACCTTTTGGTAATTTTTTTTTTCAAGATCAATGAAATTGCAGTAGTTGGGACTACCTTTTGGTACCCTATAGGGCTGGCATGCCAAAGGAACAATGGAAATCTAAGGTCGAGATTCATAAACAACATGAAATTTTAAAATATAAGGTTGTCCTAAAAGTACATCACAAGCTTCAAGCGGGGAAACATCATGTAATACCTCATATTTGAAGGGAATGATGCCATAGGACATGCAACATTGTTGTCTCACACAAATGTCTCATCCCTGGGTCAACCAGTTGATGGAGTATAATTAGGGGTGTGGCATCATCAATAACTTCAACTTTTTGATGAACTTGGATAAAATTAAGTTCTTCTTTCTTCTATTTTCAACACCAAAGTGTAGTGGGCCACCCTTTCACCCACATTTGTGAATGGAAGAGACAATCCCCTTCCTATTGCTCCTCTAACTCTTCTGGTTAGATATTTGCAGTCGTGATGGTAGCACTAGGTTTTGCATTAATGACACGCTTTCCCTTATCATAGTATGAATCAAAGTTCAATCCAAGGTCTCACCCTTTTTCTTTAAGCTTGGAAATTAATGATTGTTTCAAGCAACATTCATCAGTGTTGTGCTAGGAGCTCTTTGGAACTCACGCCACTTCTAGTGTCCTTTGATTACCCATTACCCTTATTTGACTAAAACTTGGACTAATTGCCTTAGGATTTCACCCCTTTCTCTACCCCTTTCTCTCTGGTTTAGCGCCACATTTACAATGCTTTTGTTGTGGCAAGTTTGTATATCCAAACTCCTGCTTATTCCTCTGCTCAAATTTATGCTCCATTTTGACAACATATCTATAAGTGGATCCCACCACGAAGATGTCCAAGAAATTCATATATGTTTGCATGTACCTATGTAGGCCAATATGATATCTCAAAGCTAGGCATCAATTGGAATCTTTTATACCTAAATTTGAGTGTAAGGTATGGAAAATATTGGTGTAATCCGATACTTTTTAGTCTCTCTCTTGTTACACAATTGTCCATCTTGTGCACTAGTGATCATAGTTCCCAATAGGGTAGAATTCTTCCTCTAGGGCATCAATAAATACCACCCAAGTGTGCCATTTCCTAAATATTGCATATTAATTTATGTTTTGTCTCTGCCAATGACCTTCCCACCAATATTTAACACGAGGAATGAACTTAAGGAGCACAAAAGGTGATATTTCCATTGATATTTTTTTTTAACAAAGTAATAACCTCTAATAGATTTAATCATTTCTCTAAAACATTGACATCAATTTTTCCTTTAAATAAGTGTATATCAATGTTAACTTTTTCCTTAAAGGGTGTCAAACCTTTGAAATGGATACTTGTTGAAATTTCCTCAACTATCGTAGATAGTTGTCAAGGATCTAAGTGGAATTATCCATCTTCTCGTTCCTTTGTCATGCGAGGCTTCCTTAAGCAAAAACTTGGTACATCTCTTCCTATGCCATCTCTCTTTTCTTCCACTGTGGGAGGCTGCTTAGGTTAGTGAGAGCAATCATCCCAAGTGAAACTAGCTTGAGACCCAACTCTCTATACACTAACCTTGTCAAGGACACACACCAACAAACAATAGAGAGCATACTGCTTCAACACTATCATCCATAGTTTTATAAGGAATGAAATAAAAGGAAGGAGAGGAAATGAAGCACACACATGCATAAATATAGTGGAAAGCATAGTAATATAGTGAAAACCTAACTTATATATTAGTGAATAAAATAATAGAATGTTGTAGAGAACAAATTGGCTAGAATGGTGGAAGCTTATCTCTAAATATAGGGGGGATGTCTGCTATGCTCATTTGCAAAAGATATTACAAGAGGTTAAAAAAATCACCTTTTAACATAAACCAAGGACCCTAAAGGTTCAAAGTCCTAACCCTAGGAGGTGAAGCACCAAAGATTTGTAGGGCCTGAAGTGGCTAGTTGATATGCCAACTTCTAAGGGCTGCGACTTTTGCATATAATCTTAATTTGGGGTGCATATTATCCTATAGGAAAGCTCTAATTAAAAAATACATTTTTGTGAATGGTCTTAGTGCATCAAAGACAAATCCAAACTCATGAATTTCCTAAAAACATCATGTAGGGCCTCAAAATGGCCCCAAAAGTTTAGGATCTAGAAAATACTAACAAAATTGCCAAGATGGAGAACCATGTTGACTTAGAGGAATAGGTGGATGGTCACTGATATCCACTTGGATCACTTATGGCCTAACAAAGACTATGTAATGTCAACTCCTTTTTTGGCATTGGGGACTCAAGAAACACTCTAATAATGTCAATCAATGGGGTTCATATAATATTTGTTCATTGTCTTGGGAAATGTGTCTAGATAGGATGACATAACAAAATAGATAGGTTTGTCTTTAGATTTTGGATAGAGAATAGGATTAGGATTTGTGAATGCTTGTAACTGAATTTAGATTTTTATAATTTTTCTTTTCAGTTTATTATTGATATTATTTTTAGTGCCTTAGGTTGTCTGTCTCATGTCTCGTGTGCCTCGTTGAGGTATTCATTACACGAGTTTTTTGAGAGAATGATTTAGGTATCAGTGTGTTAGATGTAATGGCATTAGGCCAATATTTGGACGTCTAAATATTATTTAAAAAAAATATGTTCAATAAAACCAACCCATTATTGGCTATGACACAAATGTAACTAACTTTACATGCTAATTAGCTAAATCACTCAATAATATAACTAAATATATAACTAAAGCATAATAACAATAAAAAATAACCTAATCATATCACTATCTCCTCTAGGTGTGTTGAATATAGGATACAAAAGAAACATGTCACAAAAGATATGTGTGTGTGTAATGGCATTAGGCCAATATTTGGACGTCCTAGGATTATTAAAAAAAATGTTCAATAAAACCAACCCATTATTGGTTATGACACAAACTTAACTAACTTGTACGTGCTAATTAACTAAACCACTCAATAATATAACTAACTATATATACTAAAGCATAATAATAATAAAAAATAACCCAATCATGTCACTATCTCCTCTAGGTGTGTTGAATATAGGAGACAAAAGAAACATGTCACAAAAGACACACACATATCGTTAGTTAGTTAGTTTTCAAATAATCAATAGGGATATTTTCATTAGTTTGACACTTAGAAGTAGATAAAAAAATGCTCACTTGATTGCCTTACAACTTAGTCTAATTGGGTATAAATCAACTATGCATGAGGCTTCTACCTAAGCATTCAAAATGGTCTCAACACTATCTAGTTGTAATGTAACGAAATGTTGAATCAAACTTGTGTCAAATCATTGTGCCATTAAAAAATTGTGGTATTTGTGCCAAAAAACTATTCTATATGTTCTCAAGATTTGTTTCCATTGCCTTATCTTCAAACCATACAAGTTTTTACCAAATTTAATACCAAAAGAGTGAGGATGGTGATATGAAGTAAGCACTTAAATCATTGGGAGTTCAAATGAGTGGCACCATTTATGGCATTGGACAATAATTTCGTTAACTACGAAAATAACAATAGTTATAAGTTCTCTAAAAAAGTGTATATTTACAACAACAGAGAAATCAGGATCAATTTAAAGAGATTTGAGTGTGACAAATGTTGATCAAAGGAACTACCTCTAATTGAGAAAAACCAATTATTGATAGGAATGAACTATTTATGAAAACTATAAGGAAGCTTGATAGTGCATGCTTATATAAATTTCAACTAGAGGACGTAAGAAAGAGGACGAAGTCTGTCACTGAGAGGATTTATAATTCAATTGAGAATTATGTAGGATAAGTTGAGCATGATCTAATTGTAGTATAGTATGTGCAAAATATATAGCTAAGGTTAATGAGGAGAATGATGTTCACAAATTTGTCCAGTTGTAGTGAGACAAAATATTGTTGATGGCACTCGATTACAAATGTATTTAGAGAAACCTTTTGAAGTTGTTGTTTGGTTTAGAAAAAAATTATGGGGGTTGTATAATCTTAACAAGTTATTGTAGTTGATCAAGAGAAGTGGTGTGTTTGGCACATAAGGCATTTAGTTGTGCAAGAAACTCATTTTGGGAGGCAAGAAGGCAAGTTAGGCTGAGTCATTGCCATGTCGCTTTGAAATCCTTAAATTTATAGTCATAAGTTTTCTGGGCTTCCTTTGTGGTGATCAATCTTCCAAGATGTCGTGTCACATTGATGGGTTCATTATATATTTGAATATTTTAAGGCCATGTCTACATTTTTTGGGTTGAATGTTGCAAGTGAACTTGCGAATGTATCTTCCAAGAACTGAATGCACTGGAAAATCCTTGGAATGAATTTCTTGCATCATTGATTTGCACAGGGTTTTGTAAAAGTTCCATGAACTCTTATAGAGTATGTTTGGAGTGTATGCTCAATGAGAGGCTTTCTTTCAACACTTTGATTCTTCCATCTATGGAGCCTAAAGGGACTAAAGAGCATTTTCCTACTCCCACAACTAGGTAGACAAGGTATGTTCATTGGAATAGAGTTAGGAAACTATTGTTACTAGTTCTATGCCATGCATTCCCATATTCTTCCATTAACTGATGGTTGTAGCATGAGCTTCTTTTATGTAGGAGCATCCACAAGTCAAACTAACATTTGACCTCTTTAAGTCAAAACCCATTACCAAGGGAGTTGGTTCCCTAAATTATTGTCAAGGGAAGTTGTGTTCCATAAGTCATTTTAATTGTAATAATTAAATTTGATATAGTCTAGAAGGAATAAAAATTGTTAGGAAGTCAGTGGAGTGTCATTTGGTGTCTATGTTAAAGGGATAACGTAGTTAAATACGAATTTTGTTATATAATATAGGAAACATAATTGGATTGTTGGGTTTGTATGAGAACCTTATTAAAAAGAGTTTTCTTGTGCAATAAATAGATTTTGAGAATGAGATATTGAGGTAGATCAGAGGGAAACCATGTCGACTGTGTAATTCTCTAGTTTGGATCAATATATATATGCTGTTAAGAAATATATAAGTTGAGAAATATATGAATTAACAAGCCCAAGAAGACATAAACATTTTATTCATTTGTTGTCTCGTCTTCCACCGCCAACCGACTGGAATAAAATAGGAGTTGTGAGAACATGGCAATGAGAGGCATGAGGTCTTGTTAATTGTCGATCTGCCAAACAAAAACTAGTTCCACCAAATTTTCTTGTTTATCTTCGAGCGCCCACTGCCAAGCACTCTATTGCCCAACTCTTTATCGCCAAGACCATCGAAAGCGCTTATCGCCAACATCCTTTTGGTTCTAATATTTCAGTTAACGATGCTGAGAGATGGAACTTTTCTCGTGATTTTCAATTATGTATTTCGAGATGTCGGGATGATTCAGGTTCTCGGGGGTCATGACCATATAGTAATCTGACGACCATCTTTTGATCTGAAAAAGGCTTGCGCCTTCTAAATTTGGTGCCCCTGATACAAAGTTTTCTCTATCAAGCGTCATCCCCTTGTTGGGATCGAAATATCAACTTGTTTGTAATAATTTTTATTTAAGAGATCGCCTAGTAGTCTGATGATCGATAACCCTCAATGCCTCTTTGATTTTGGTGCTTAGTTATACCACCAATTCACATGGACTATTATGATTAGCACCCATCACAAATATATTTGAGGTTTGCGTATAGTAATACCACAAGGGAATAAACAATGGTATTAGAGCAACATACAATTTGGTTTTTAGAAAAGGTAGATCGATAAGGAGCGATGAGAGGAGCAACTCAAAGAGCAGTCCAAGGATGAAGAATGAACTATAGTAAATGCAACTTTGCAAGTGGAAGTGAGGTGGCCACAAGAGAGGATGGTAGCCATGGAGACTTTGCGTGACTACGCCAAGGAGAGGAGTTGATGAAACAAATGCAAGTGATGTATAAGAAGAGTCTTCTAGTGAAGAAGAAAGAGAATAATCAATAAAGGAGAAAATGTTGAAAATGATGGCGAAGATGTCTACCAAACCAAAAATGGAGGTATCAAGATATTCAGGTAATCTGAATGTTGATGAATTAATGGCTTGGATTAATTAATTATATAGTTATTTTGATTGTGAAGATGTTGAAGTGGACAAGTGAGACAAGTATGTCATGACTAGACTCAAAGGCCATGCAACTTTGTGGTGGGATAAAGTACTAGATAAATGCAAAAGGAAAGGAAAGGCCAAACTTAAAGATTAAGATAGAATGGTGGCAAAGCTTAGAGGAAAATTCCTACCCAAATATTATCAAATTAATATTTTTAAACAATTACTAAACATTAGACAAAAGTCTATGCCAGTCAAAGAACACATAGAAGAGTTTTACAAGTTAAATATTAGAGTTGGTCATGTAGAAGATGACGTTGAGAAAGTTGTTAGATATATAAATGGTTTGATATTTGATATTCAAGATGAGATAGTCTATTATCTTTGAAAACTATTGAGGATGCATATGAAGTTGCCTTGAAGGATAAAGAGAAGATTGCTTAAAAGCAAAGTGAAACAAATTGAGGAAACAGGTCTGCAAGAGGCAAAGGACAATAAAGTGGAAGAGGAAGAGTCCAGTTTGCAACAAAAGAATGAGGAAGCTCCAACAACCAATCACCAAGAGGAGGTGATTCAAGAGGAAGAATATCATTTTCCAGAGGCCAAGGTTGAAAAATAGATTATCAACCTAGATGCTTCAGATGTGGGAAACTAGGATATATGTCTTGGGAATGTCCCGAGAATGCAAGAGTAGGCCAAACAGGTACTCATATTTTAGAAGGAAAGGAGTAGAATGATAATCCAACCATAATTGAAGAAGTTCATGAAGTAAGGGAGTCTTTGTTGATGAAGACAGTGTTGATTAAAGCATAAAAGGGAGCCAAAGAACTAGCTCAAAGGAGAAGTCTATTCAGGATCACATGCAAGTCTAAAGGTAAGTGATGCAAAGTTGTAATTGATAGTGGTAGAGTTGATAACTTAGCCTCCATTGAAATGGTAGCGAAATTGAATTTGAAGAAAACAATACACCCTCATCCCTGTAAGGTATCTTGGTTTCAAAATGACCATCAAGTTCTAGTTAATGAACAATGTGAGGTGAATTTCTAAATTGAGAAATATAAAGATGAATTTATATGTCATGTGAGGTCGATGGATGTTTTCCATGTTTTATTGGGGATACTATGGCAATATGTTAGGAAAATAATCCATGATGGTAGAAGTAATACATAAACTCTTGAGAAAGATGGTCAAAGGCATGCCCTGTTACCCTTGCCAGATGAAGAAGCCAAGGATGAAGTGGGTTCAAGTGTATTACTTATGAGTGGGAAATAACTGTTGGAAGAAGTGAAGAAAGAGGATATATACTTTGCTTTAGTTGGGAAGCCTAAGGTAATCCTCACAAGCAACAATTTTCCTTATGAGTTGCCAAACAATTTTCCTCCTCTTCGAAGCATTAGCCATCACATAGACTTGATCCCATGATCTACCCTTCCAAACAAAGTAGGATAATGAATGTATCCATGGTAAAATGAGGAAGTAAAAAGGCAGGTTCAAGAATTGTTAGATAAATGCCTTATCAAAGAAAGGTCTAGTCCTTGTGTTGTACCAACAATGCTCAATGCGAAAAAGGATGGTGTATGGAGGATGTTCCCCAATTCAAAGGCCATAAATAAGATCACAATTAGGTATATAATTCCACTTCCACACATCAATGACTTGATTGATTGTCTGAACGATGCTATATATTTATCTAAAATTGATTTAGAGTGGGTGCCACCAAATCCGAATTAGAGAAGGGGATGAGTGGAAAACTTGTTTTAAAACCAATAATGGACTATATGAGTGGCTTGTGATGCCTTTTGGTCTTACTAATGCACCCAATACCTTTATGAGACTAATGAATTAAGTTTTGAAAGAATTTACATTCAAGTTTGTGATTGTGTATCTAGATGACATTTTAATGTACGTCTAAACAAAGGAAGAGCATTAGAGAGATCTCAAGGTATATTTGAGCACTCTGCATCAAGAGAAATTGCTGATGAATTTAAATACATACAAATTCACGAGAGTGAGCTGGTATACTTGGGTTTCCAGATCAAAATAACACATAAACATAAGAAGAGGAAAAAAGATCAACGACTAGATAATAAGCCACTTTAAGGGGGAAACCTCGCTTTATGCCACATAAATGAACAATACTTGGATGATTCAAATGCCAAGACCTCCTTTGTATATATAGGATTTTAAACGGTCAAAATATAATTAGGGCTTACATAACAATAATAGAAGGGCACAACAATAATAATAGTGGGTTTATATGGGGCACAATAATAACAATATAGGGGCTACACTAGTATTATAGTGACCTAATATGCCCCTCTCATTCAAAAATTATTTCTCCTCAATGCTTAAGTAATTCTATATGCTTTCGTATAAAATACTCATCCTCCCATGTGGAATACTCAGTCGGTAATTTCTTCCACTTAATGAGATACTCTAAAATTGATCGATTATGTAGCTTCTGGATTCTTGTTTTCATGATTTCTTCAAGCTCCAATATGATTTTTCCTTCCTAGTCAAGTTCTAGCAATATAATTTGTACTAGGATCTTGTCGCCTATAACCTTTTTTAAGCATGAAAGATGGAAAACTAGGTGTACTTGCGAAGATGAAGGAAGCTCCAATTTGTATGCCATAGTACCAATCTTTTGCAACACCTTGTAAGGGCCATAGTACTTGGGTGATGGTTTATTATCCTTCTTAGGTTACCTGAGGGACATTTGTTTGTATGGTTGTAATCGTAAAAATACCCAATCGCTTAGGTCAAAACTCCTTTCACTATGATGCTAATATGCTTGTCATTTCATTGAGTTCTGTGCTAGAGCTAGGTTATCCTTTAAAAGTTGGAGAAATTGTTGTTGATGCTCTATATTATCTTCCACTAATTGAACCTTTGAATTGTCTCTTAGATGTGATGTGATGGCTGGTGGATGATATCCATAAAGTACCATAAATGGGGTCATTTTTGTTGTGGTATGGAAGGAAATTTTATACTGCCTTTCTGCCATAGGAAGCCACTTAACCCATTGTATTTGTTTATCAAATACAAAGTAACAAAGATACCCTTCCAAACATTTGTTCACTATCTCAGTTTGCCCATAAGAATGAGGATGATAAGATGAGCTGTGAGCAAATTGAGTACCGAGACAAGAAAATAATTATATCCAAAAATTTCCAATGAAAATGGGATCTTTGTCACCTACAATAATCTTTGGGTTTTCATGTTTGAACTATTTCCACAAATGAAATAACAAGTGTACTAGCTTTGAAAGGATGAGATAGTGCACAAAAGTGTGCATACTTGGTAAGTTTATCAACTACCACCATAATTAAATTATTTCCTTCAAAATTGGGTAGACCTATGATAAAATCCATTAAGACATACTCCCATTGTTGACTTGGAATTGCTAATGGTTGTAACATATCTGGGGTCTTAATTATCTTGACTTTATTTTGTTGGCAAACTAAGCATTCTGCCACAAACTTTTGAATATTAGATTTAAGGCCATCCCAAACAAAACCTACTTGACCCTATGGTAAGTTTTAAAAAATACCGAGTTCCCTCCTATAGGAGAGGGGTGTAATTCCAAAAGAAGATTTTGTTTGAGTTTGGAGTTCTTACATATATATAAACGATCTTTGTATCACAATGAATCATTTTTCTAGATAAATGTATCAGATGCACTGGAATCTTGCTGTAACTTTTGAATGAGTGTCCCCACTTCTTCGTCATTCTTCCATTCATCCCTTGCTTCAGTTATCCACTCAAGTTGGATAATAGAAATGGCATAGAGCAATGCCTACATATCCTCATCGCTTCTTGAGAGTGCATCTACAATGAAATTTGATTTCCCTTTTTTGTGTGTGATTTCATATTCATATCCTAACATCTTTGTAACTCATTTTTGTTGCTCTTCTTAGGATAATCTTTGTTCCGATAATATTTAAGCTTATCATGATCTGCTTTTACCTTGAAGTGCCTTCCCATTAGGTATGGGCACCTTTTCTTCAAGGCATGTAGTATTGCCAACATTTCCTGCTCATATGTAGGATTTTGTAATTTTTTTCCCTTGATTAGATGACTTTCAAAAGTAAAGGGTCTTCCTTGATGCATTAAAACAATATCGATTCCATTTCCCGAGGCATCAAATTCCACAATAAAGGTTTTTTTGAAGTTTGGTGTAGATAAGACTAGAGCTTGTCCCATTGCCTATTTAAGGTGTTCAAAGGCCTTAGTTTCTTTTGGAGTCCAAGAAAATTCATATTTCTTTAGTAATGTTGTTAGAGGTGCTGCTATTTTCCCATAATTATTAATAAACTTGCGATAATACCCTATCAACCTGAGAAATCCTTGAAGATGCTTTAAGGTTGTGGGGATTTTCTATTCCTTAATAGATTTAATTTTGTGAGGGTCTACCTTAACACCCTTATGGGAGGGAATATGACCCAAATATTCTACCTTTTGTACTCTAAATAAATATTTAGAGGGTTTTGCATACAATTGTTTCTCCTCCAATAGTTAAAGCACTCTGTCAACATATTGAACATTATCTTTCCAAGACTTGATGTAGATTAGTATATCATTAAAAAAGAATAACACAAATTTTCTAAGGAATGGTTTCACCAAACATTGAAATGTGGAAGGTGCATTAGTAATGCAAAAAAGGCATGACCAAAAATTCATAATGACCTTCATGAGTTCTAAATGTTATTTTAAGAATGTCTTTTGTGTTCATTCGAATTTGATGATATCCTGAACAAATATCCATCTTGGTGAAGTAAATTGATCCATGTGATTCATCCAACAATTAATCAATGTAAGGAATGGGAAATTTATCTTTAATAGTGACCTTATTGAGTTCTCTATAATTTGGACACATACAACATGATTCATCCTTCTTGTATACTAATACTATTGGAGAATAGAAATAACTTTGGCTAGGTTGAATAATACCTACCTATAACATTTTTGCAACCATATGTTCAATTTCACTCTTTTGGGCATAGGGATATTTGTAAAGTCTGATGTTGGGAGGGACACTTCTTTGAATCATGTGAATAGAATGATCATGATCACAAATAGGTGGGAGACCATTGGGAGTCTCAAAGACCTTGGAATGATTTTCAAGGACTCTTTGGAGATATGGAGAAATATACGACTTCAATGTTTTAACATAAATTGTGCAATTACCCCTCATTGTTCCTTCTTCAAAAGATTTGTCATGCCATTAGAGTTGATTATCTTCCTAGGTTTCCCAGTGATACCCCTTCATTTAATTTCATTCTTGCCCAGAAAAATTCAAGAAAATTTCATGAAAATCAAAATCTATCATCCCCAAAGATTGTAAGCATTGGAATCCTAATACAACATAATGCCACCCATTGGAATGACAAGCATTGAACTATTCAATACATATTCCCCCATGGTTAGAATGATATTATGGCACTTTCCTGAGAAATTTATAGTTCCTCCATTTGCAACAATCACTTAACGCTCTGGTGTTGGATATAGAAATCAATTCAAATCCTTGGCTATCTTACAATGAATAAAATTATGGTTATTACCTGAATCAATCAACATTATTACCTTTCCTTCTTGATATATCCATATATCTTAAGAGTTTGAGGAGTGGTAATTCCTGCCAATGCATTACAAGATATGGTTGGATTTATTTCTTATTTTTCAACCCCTAGGGTTGGTTCCTGGTGTATACCTTCTTCTTTTGACGTTTCATGTTCCTTTTCTTCCTCCTCTTCAAAATCTATGTAAAATAGTTTCTTCTCAACAAACTTATGACCTTTAGTGTTATCACAACTGTAACAAATCCCTTTAGATATTTTTTTCTTCAAGTTGTTGTGGTGTAAAACTTGTAGGTTGTGGGAGGCTAGGAGAGGCAAAACTTCTGTCTTTATAGTTTTGATTGGTAGACCTCCTTTTTTCCATAATTTTGCTTTCAACATTTCTTGCCACCCTAAACACTTTCTCTAATGACTTAGGTTCCCAAAGGCGAACCTCATGTTTGATGTTATCCTTTAAAGTCCTTATGAAGACATCAATCAAATTCTCTTCTGGAATATAAATTACATTGATATTCACTCTTTGGAAGTTCTCAATGTGCTCCGCAACTTTATCCCTTTGTTAGAGATTTATCAATTGGCTAAACAAGGTATTTATCTTTATATCCTCATAATGTGCTATCAATTACTCCATAAAAATTGTCTAAGTGACGATTGATCTACGAGAACAAAGCCGTTACTGTTGGAAATATGTTGTCATTGATGGAAAAGGAAAAGGTAAAGTCAATGATAAAGATTGGCAAAGGCAAGCAATGGCATCTGCAAATGAGTTGGTAAATTTGTTATCGTTGGTGACAAAGGCAAAAGTAACCAAGGTGGAAAATGCAAGCATGGCAATTGAAAAGAACTATAAATGGTGTTGTCATTATTGGAAAAGGAAAAGACAAAGATAATGGAAAAGGTGGAAAAGGCAAAGCATGGCAAAGGATCAGTTATAAGAAGATCAACATGGATGAAAATAGTGCAAACATTTTGGATAAATAAAATCATCTCAAAAGTAGGTTGAACCCACGTTGATGGAAAGAGCTTGGAAAAATATTTCCAGTGATATGTAGAAGATTGAAAATGGCCTCCTGTTTCAAAAGATAGATCCAGTCAAACTTTGGTGACCTTAAGTCCATGATAGCAGAGTTAAAGGGTGATTGGGTGAGCCTTTGGTGCCTAGCCAAAGTTGGCACAAGTTCCAAACCTGACAAGAAAGGTTGGCAGAGCCACTATATAGATTTTTTGGGAAATGTGGTTGACAACACAATAGCGGGAAGCATTTCTATTGGCATAGGAGGAGCTCACTTAACAACCTCACCTGATGGAATTACCCCGGTGGTATAGTTATGTCACACAAGTCTTAGTGTCAGGATGAATGGAGCAGGATGATGCCATCTTGGCAGACTTAGTTGGGCAGGTGCACCCTGGAGGATTATAAAGGGTGCACAAAGTGAAAGTGTCAAGTGGTGGACGCCGGGACACGACAACTAAGCAGAGATCAATGAGGAGTTGAGTAGGAGGTCCCCACTACAAAAACTCAGCTCGCTGAGGGTGAGCCCTGAAAACTATTTGGGGAGTACAAGGTTAAGCAATGAGAGATACTTGTCGGGCCACGTGATGATATTCCAACATCCCTATATATGGAGGTCTTGTCAGACCTTGAGGCATTGAGAGGTGGTTTTCCATACCGCCTATCGCGTAGATCAACGATGAAGAACAACTTTAGGACCACTTCTCCTAATACCGCAAACCATAATGGAGTGGTGTCGAGGTTGGTTTCTTGAACCCAGTGGTTTTTTTATTAGCAAAAAAAATTGCTCGCAAAACAAAGGACTCGAGGACCCTTTATCTCTCTTCCAACATGACAGGTGGCAACATGCAATTGGCCTAGACAATGCAAGTGATGACATCAACATTAGTCAATCAATGATGGACATGTGGCAGTCATATTTGGCATTTTCGGGTACCCATATGGCCCATATTTGAGTGACATATGTCACCTATCATAGGTCGACATGTAGCACAAGTGATGTCAGAATGATGTCATCCTGCTAGTCAATGCCAGAAAGGTTAAGGAGCAGTGCACTATGGATGCACCAAGTTAGAGGCATAAGGTTGATGAGGCTTGTGTCAGAGTTGACTAAGCCCGGGAGCAATTCTATTAGCTATTATTGCAGTGGGGGGACCTGACTGGGATAACTCATCCCATAAGGAAGACCCCAATGGTTTATGAAGGGGCATAGAAAAATGCACCCAAAAATAGGCATCAAGACATGTCAACATTGAAAAGTTGGTAGAGTGGAAACAAATGAGAATGAGGCCGAGAGGTCCCCACGGGATACGTTGACCCGGTGGCATAACTCTAGCCGGTTTATAAAAAGGCACAAGCTTAAAGTGTTAGGATAGAAGGGGCTATGGGGTAAGCTCTAACCCTTTGTCATTTCATGTAGAATTAGACCAAGGGTGCAGTGTATAACTAAGGGGCACAAATAACAGACGTTGGGCTTGGGAGCTCTGACCTTAGCGCTAGCCCGTGGTAATTTTGCATAGAAATGAAATCAAGGACACGAAGGTTATAATGAGTCACAGAGAGTCTTAAGGAATCTAAGTGGTTTCCCATGGTCATTTTGCATAGAAATAGACCAAAGGCACAGAGGATTAACAAACATAATTAATCTTGCGTAGGGCATAAAGCGACTTAGCATCCAAAGGCATGGCCAATCATTGTGGAGACCTGATCTTATGGCAGAAAAACAAGTAAAGGGATGAGAAATAGATGCTAAAGGAAAAAAGGAAGAACTATCAGTTTGGCAGCAGTTAAGTCAAATTAAACAACGAATAAAAAATAGAAGAAGCCTAGCTAAAAGTTGTAAGAGGCTAGAATTGCTAAAATTAGTGAAAGAAATCAGTTTAACCTGCGAAAAAAAGTTTATTGAAGGTTGATAACTTGGTGAACACAATAAAAGGACTATAATGAACATGATAAAGGAAAAAATTGAATATTCATGCAAATATTTGAAGAACAAGTTAACCAAGAGTTCAATCCAAAAATATCAGTCCATGATTCTTTAAAAGTAGAATTTGAGCAACAAGTTATGAGTTTGTGGAGAGGAGTGTGTGGATGAGAGTTGTTGATGTAGCATGATGCATAATAGTATGGGTATGCATCAAAGGTAAAGCATAGATAAACGTTGGTGTATCAAAGGTGTTTGAGAAGGAAAAGAATGGATTAGTGATTGAGTTTGTAGGTATGCATGGTTGGTGAATTGATCAATTAGGTGTGTTAATTAATGAGAAATTATTGAAGGTGATTTTTTCAATAATTAAAGATTATTGAAGATGTTTGTAAGGTGGATTTGGTGAGAAATAGTAGCGAGCAAGATTTATTTGATTGTGACATAAGTGGCCTATTTAGTCTAGTTTGAAAATGGACGAAATATGGATCAATAGGGTTGGTAAGTGGTAGCTTGAAAATCAGGGGTAGTAGCTCCTTCTAGTGGTTGCTAGTAAATGTTCAGGCATATCAATCCCTTTCAGTAGAGACTGATAAATGAGCAGGGGTAAGAGTCCCTTTTAGTAGTGTTACACAACATTTTGCCACTATCCTTGTACTCCCTGTTCCATGATCCTGGAGGACCTATACAGTGAACCCTACATGCTTCCCCTTCATGAAGAAACTCCCATTGTGCCCTTCTTCATGAGCAGAACAATTCTCTTTTGCATCATTTCCCAAAAATATTTTGTTTTTCCCAATTTACAAGACCGACGCTAATGGCCCATGTTCTCCTCGCGCCGATATGCAGGGATTATAACTATCCCTAGCACCAACCGGTGCGACTGAGCCTTGTTCCAGTCGTGCCGATCCTCTTTTGGAAAGTTTTTTAATAAGGAGCTGAAGCTTCAAACTCTAGAAGCTTCGTAACGGAAGTCTTGTAAATGGTTGGGCTGAATGGAGTCGAGGATGTCAGTTTGGGCTCCTTTCCCCTATTAGGATGGAACTACCTCAAGATATAAGACCTTATCCCATGAGAAGAGGAACCATCTCCCATCCATTCATGCTATATAAACCTCCCTTTTTCCCAAGCACAAGCTAGTGTTGGTGTGCTACTAGCTAATTAAGTTTGGAGTAAGCAACAAGTTATTCATAGTTGAGCTCTCTATTTGTGTGTGAGGGAGAAGTGTGAATTTGGTTTAGTGTGAAGACTAAAGGGAATAACCTTAAAATTACCATTGTTGAGGCCATCATGGAATGCTAATGGAAGTGTGTGGGAACCCAAATTTGTCGCAGGAGAACAACAACGTCAAGGCAACAATTGTAATCTCTTCTTGATTTAATATATATGCAACTATCGATTGATTTCCTACATAATATGTCATCTCACATGTTTATGGATTAATGCTTCTTGACTTGTTAAGTAGGTCGAATTACAATTTGTCTATTATCACAGTTGTTGTTTGTTGTTGTTTACTTGTTTCAGGTGCTCGAAGAAGGAAACAGGAGATAGCTGGAGCGAGCAAGCAAGGTCATCACCAAACAAGATAAGCGTAGTAAGAGTTAGGCCCTCTTAATTGGTTCTACACTAAGGAAATCTTCCATAGAATGTCTTGTTTGTGGCTAGAACTGCTATTAGGCTATAGGAATTGTTTGTGTTCGCACTTAGAATTTTACTTCACCACAAATTGGCGACTCCGATGGGGAACCAATCATTTTGTTCATTTGCTTAGAATTTCATGGTTTTGTGTGAACTTTTCTAGTTTCACCATTTCCCTTTAGTTTTGTATACATTGCTTTGTTTACTGCTCTGGGTCTAAAATTCGCAGTAGCAAGTCTAGTCTCAACTTTTGAATTTTTTTATTTTTTTCTTTGCATCCTTGCTTAGCGCACTTATTTCGCTGACAGTCATGCCAATCAATGCGATATGCTGAGAAACAGTCACATCGACCCCCTTCTGGTGCTTGTTGTTAGTGAGGCAGTCGTGCCGATGCCTATAAGTGAAGATTAGGGTTCACTTCAGATCTTGGCCAATGTGTTTTGCTCTCTTGATTTCTGCCTTGTAAGCTGTTTAGACCGTCTTAACTGGTGGTGGTGTGAGTGGGGGTGGTATGCACATAATTTTTTGCCTTATCAGGTTGATCGCACTTCTTGGCGAAACTTTCGCGAGCTCTTCTTTTCCCCCTCGCGGAGTTGAAATCAAGGGGCTAGTTTTAGATCTGTGCTACCTTTGTTTCTGTAGATTCTCCCACTTCGCATAGCCCCAAACATCAATTTATTCGCATAACCCACTTTTCACATAGTAGCATTTTAATCCAAGTTTTCAAAGATTTAACATACTTACCTTGCAGTACCTTGAGGAATCGTCGTTTTGCCTCGCTATAGCTGAATGAAGTATCTACCGCGAATTCAGTGATGAATCCTCCTATGTTTCGATCCAGAAAATGTAACAGTGCGCACGATCTTATCTTCTAATGCTTCCAGTATGCGCACCAATTATGGAGTCCACACAATAGGTTTGTCGAGTTTACACCTTCCTTGGCTATCTGCTAACTTTGTGATCCACTCGTACAACTCAATAGGGAAGGATGCAAAGAAAATTTCATGGATCTCCGTATATAAGTAGTAACCTAACCACTCTTCCTTTGATAGTTGCGGATTCCTGTTTTCCTGCACTGCTAACTCGTGAATCTTTCTGTCTAACCACTCTTCAATTCCTTTCTTGGTCGAATTCCAGTGATACAACATCGGAAATCTCTATGCAGATCCTGGTCTTGATAATGGAACCATTTGTTGGCTTGTTGGGACCTGATCCAAGTTTGGAGATAATTAGCCAAACAAATCTCGGTACTACTGGCCCTTTTAGCAATAATCTGCGGGGCGCGGACTGAGGTCTCACTCGAAGTAGTATGGGAGGGTGCTAGAACCAGGTTTCCGCACCTTGGAGATTTCTAATGAGTTTGACTAGTTCGCGGTTTGTCCTTGTGCGGAGGTTGCTTCGCGCACTTTCCCGTTCCTCGCGGCCTAATATACTGCCTTCGCGTAGCCCTACATAGGGGCTGTGCACTGTGCTCCACGTTATTACCCAAGACCTTGCTTATATTCCAATATTAGTTAATTATCTTTGCCTACTTGAGTGCTTTAAGTTATACTTAAGAACATAGAAGCTTCATACAGGGGCGTGCAGTAAATAAACAGGATATTTGCAAATTATATCAATCATGCATTAACCTAAGAACATATACACAAAATTATAGAAAAGCTTCTATTTATTGATTCTTTCCACGGTTACAAACTTGACTCGCCTTGCGCACTCAGCTGCAGGGGTTCACACACTCAACGATGGACTACTAGGCCTCTACGCACACAGTTGTAGAGCCTTCTCCTACTATACGACTCACAGACACACTTTACCCTTTTTCTCAAACACTTAGACTTCCTTATTCCTTTATTCTTCCTTTTACACGTAGAGCCTCGCTCTATTTATACAATCCCATGGTCCACGAACCATGGGCAGGTCTATCCAGCCGACATTACATTACAAAACTAAGGCGGACAACCCTGTGACTCTATCATACTTTCGCGTCCTGCGCCCACAATTCGCGGAGCTTTTACAACAAGATTTGGTCAAAACTTGGGCTTTAAGCCCCAAAACATGCCTTGGGGAGGATTCCATGCCCAACATGAACAAAGTAAACAAATGAACTAATGTTAATCTGTAAACAAGTAATGCTTCAACATTCTACCATTGACTAGTCCTCCTGGTAGATTTGTTCCATCTAACTGTCTTAAGAAAAATGCATTGTTACCTCTATAACCATAAATGATATAAGGGCCTTGCTATAGGAAATCAAATTTACCATGTTTACCCTTCTCTTCTCTTCTAGAATTGCATTTGAGTACTTTATCACCTATGTAAAAATCATCATCTTTGGTTTTCTTATCAAAAATCTTTTTGATTTTATTGTGGATCACTTGTGATTTGACATAGACTTCTTCTCTAGTTTGCTGCAAATGTATTGTCTGATTTATCCTCCTTTGGATATCATTTAGTTCTACTTGCAACTCTTGAATCATTTTCATCAGTGGTACTCCTAAAGAGGATGGAAAAATAGCATCCATTCCATGTACTAGCTGATAAGGAGATGTAACAATGGACTTTTTGGTAGTTAGTTTGTCTGCCCATAAGGCATTAACCAACTTTTTGTTCTAGGTCTTATTATTGTCTTCTAGCAGTTTCTTGATGATATTAACAAGGCTTTTGTTTGAGGATTCTGCAAGTCCATTGCGTTGAGGGTAATAGGCAGTGCAATGGCCAAGGGTAATGTGATATTTGTTACAAAAGTCTACCATTTTCCTGGATTTGAAAGTAGCTGCATTATCAGTAATGAGCTTTTGTGGGCATCCAAACCTAGAAAGGAATTTGTTCTCAAGGAATGAAGTGATGACAGAGTCTATGGCTTGTCTAGAAGGGATGGCTTCTATCCATTTAGTAAAGTAGTTAGTGGCTGTCAAAATCCATTTATGCTGGGCTGAGGAGGATGGGTGAATTTCCCCAATGAAGTCCAAACCCCATTGTTGAAAATGCATTTCTGTGGAGATGGGTTGAGAGGTAATGGTAAGAGTTTTTTTTTTCCTTCAACTATTTGGCACTTGTGACAGGAGGTCACATATTTCTTAAAATCTGCAAAAAGGGTGGACCAGTAAAAACCTGCCCTTAAAAATCTTATCAGCAGTTGTTTTCCAGTATAGGTGTCCCCCACAATCTCTTGCATGAAATTCTTGCATAACTTTGTCAGATTCATCTTTTAATAAACAATTCAATAAAATGCCACCATTATCTTTCTAAAATAAAGCATTGTCTATGATACAATATTTCATTGATTTCATTTTCAAAAATCTACTTTTAGTTCTAGATAAACCAGGAGGAGCTTGTAGGTTTAGTAAAACAAATATGATATCTGCATACCAAGGTGAATCTATGAAAGCTTCATTGATCTATGGAGTCGCCATCTCTTCCTGATCATCTAGGGCACCAATGAAATTTATATCTAAGGCCTGACAGTTCGATTCAGCCATGAGTTTAGCTAAACCTTGGCCTTTGATAAGTTTTATAGGCTTTACTTCTATGTCATACTCCAAAATTGTGGCAATCCATTTGCCTCTTTTTGCTTCTGGCCCATTCTGTGTTAAAATGTCCTTTACTACTGAATTTGGAACATAAGCAATGATGTGTGAGTACAAGATGTGCACTTTGTAATCTTTAATAGATTTCACTAAAGCAAGTGCTTGTTTTTCCATTATGTTGTACTTTATTGTAGCATCTCTCAAAGATTTGTTGAAAATTGCAATAGGCTGCTCAAAACCTTGATGATTCTTCTGCAATAAGACTGCTATAATAGTATGTTCTGAAGAAAAAGAAAAAATTATAAAATCTTTTTTCAAATCAGGACTTATGAGGACTGGTGTTTTAGTAAGGGATTCTTTGATTGCCTCAAAAGACTATTTAGCCTCTACTGTCCACTTAAGTGTTGAATATTTCTTTAACATGTTATTTAATTCTCTGATTAATTTTGCTAAGTTAGAAATGAATCTTCTAAGAAAATTTATTTTGCCTAAAAATGATTGTAATTCTTTGATGTTCCTAGGATGAGTGATGTTTAGGATTGCCTCTATATTCTTCTAGACCAAAGAGTGTCTTTTTGGGATTCAAGGAAATGCCAAATTTTCTACATTTAATAAAACCTCTTCTTAGGTGATCTAGATGTTCATTATCTGATTTGGAAAACATTGTGATGTCGTCTTGGTAAACAACTAGAAAGTCAAGGATTTCTTTGGCAAAAGCTATGTCCATTGCTCTTTAGAATGTTGCTCCAACATTCATTAATCCAAATGACATCTTTAAATACATGAAAGTATCCTAGGGGGTGGTAAATGTAGTCTTTGCTTGATCCTCTGGTTGAACTAAGATTTGGTTGTATCCAGAAAAATCCATCCAACAATGAAATTTTGGATGAGCCTACTACCCTCTGGAGAATGTGGTCCATTTTATGGAGGGGATAGTTATCTTTTAGTGATAATTTGTTCAAGTTCCTGAAATCAACACAGAGTCTGATTTCTCCTTTTTTATTTCTAGTAGTGACTAAATTAGAGAACCAATTTGAATATCTAATTGGTGTTATGATTTGTGCATCATACATCCTTTTTACTTCTTTTTCAATTAATGGCATAAGAAATGGATTAATTCTCCTAAAATTTTGTTTAAAGGGTTACTGATCTTCTTTGATGGGTATCTTATGTTGAATAATGTTGGTATCATAACACTTAAGGTATTCATAACTCCAGGCAAAAACATATTGAAACTCTCTGAACATACTTATGTATTTCAACTTTTCATCTGGAGGTAATGCTTTGGATATTTTGATAGGCTTGGGTTTTTCTTCTGTTCCTATGTTACATTCTTCTATGTCTGATCTTAAAGGCTCCATTTTTGGTTTTCTAGCTACATCATTTGAATCAAACAAATCTTCTAATGGGACCAATCCCTTAGGCAAAAAGTTATTTTTAAGGTTTAAAATCTCAAAATCATCATTGATTATTTCTTCTATTTCTACTTTTTCTAAGCTATCTATTTCTAATTTAGTGGGTTTATCTACATCTAAAGAATTTATGTCTATCTCACTATTTATGATTTTATCTGCTGTACAATTAGTATCTATGTTACAGTTTTGAAATTCTCCTTCAGCATTCATGAAATCATAGATTTGAGAATCTTGTGAAAAAATCTGCCAATATTTCAAATTATCAGGTATAACAGGTCTGTGTCTTACTTCTATTGTGTACTGGTGGTTGGGCTGAAAAGGTAATTTGCAAGTGCTAGCAAAAGTAGCCAAACTATGAGCTTGCATGTTCTGTTTCCTAGGAATAACAACAAAATTAGTTTCAAGAAGTTCCTTAATAAGATTTAAAACAGTCTCTCTATATTGGCTAAGTTTGGGATTTTTCACAGAACATTCTCCTTTAACTTATTTTATGATAAATTCCGAGTCTCCTGTGATAGAAACTCTCTTGGCTCCAAGTTTTCTTACAATTTGCAGTCCTAAGATTAAAGCTTCATACTCTGCCATGTTGTTTGTGCATTTAAAGTTTAATCTAAAGGCATGACCTTCAGAATGATTATTTTCCATGTTATGAATCAAAACTCCTGCACCTGCTCCTAATCTATTCACAAATCCATCAATATAAATGCCATAGAGACTCATGAAATATTTTTTTACTATAAGGTGCTTTGTATTTTTCTTCTACAGCTGTGATCTCATTTTTGTCATTGTTTGAATTATACAAGATAAATGAGTCCATATCAGAATGCATGGAGTATATGGGGTAATTCTATGGTTTTTTTGAACTACTTACCATGTATTTCATCAATGTTTCTTTGTAAATCTTTCTTTGCTGACCAAATACAGAGGTGGTAGCATATGACATGTCTAACTGTAGAGATCCCTGCAATTTTTCTTCCCATGAGCGAGATAATAACATTCCATACTTGGGTGGGATATCAACCACTACTATATCCATAACAATACTCTTTGTTGGGCACTGGACTAGAGTCACACACAAATCTTTAATCAGGCCAAGGCATTTGACTTGGCTAGAATCAAAGGAAAAGAGGTCCTTGTATGGTCTGGTGATATCTAAGTTTAATCTTTTCATGATTGCTTTAGGGATTAGGTTATGGGATGCCCTTAAATCTAGCATAGCATTATGTAAGATTTTATCATAAACATTTAAGCTAATGTATAATGGAGGGATACCCCCTTGTTGATGTTTTCCATTCACTTCTGGACCAAATAATAACTCAGGTTGATTTGTGCTTTGTACGATTCATTTTTCACTAGCGCTGTCAAAGGAATTGATATTTTCAACTTGGCTATCTCAGTGTTTATGTTAAATGGCAATTGAGTTTTGCTTGATTGTATGAGATCTTCATTAGCAATTGTGGTCTTTGTACTTTTATCTTCTTTATAAACACTTGGCAACTCAGTTTGTGTACCATCAATCTTGTTTTGAATTCTCTTATTTGGAATAGTTTGAGTGACAGTTGAAGTTTGAGTTTCAGTTGAAGTTATGTCTACAATTTTCGGGCTGAAATTCTCTTGAGTTCCTCTAGGGAGAATTTGTAGAACTTTGGTCACAGGAGCTTCTGCTATTTTTTCAGTTTGGGTTTGGACTGATTGCTTAGTGGGAATTTCAATATTCTTTTTGCTTCTAAGGCTATCCTATTTGTGAACTTCATATATAGCAGATTCATAGCCTTGTTTGTAATCAAAGGACTCTCCATATTCCAATTGTAATTGTTGTAACATGTCCAATTCTTGTTCCTCTTGAGTAAGAAAAATAACATCTTCGTTTTTAATCCCCAATAGGTTTATCTGGATGTCCTCCTCTTCTTCATGGTTTTGTGAACCTTCAACATAATTTTCTTGGAAAGGAGGTCTAACCTATTGATCAGGTATAATGTCTTGTTTTTCCAGTATTAGGATTTTTCCCGAAGTTGGGGTTTCTAATTGGAGGTGCTTGTTGATTTTCCCACTGGGATTTTTTTTCCATATTTTCTAATCTATCCATTATCCTTTCTACACTTTTAGCTAAACTATCTATCTTGCCATCTGAAGTGGATGATTCCTCTTTAATGGTAACTTTTTTCTCATTTCTCATCCTAGCTTTCTTAGCTAATAAATTGGCTTCTACACTAACATCATTACTTTGCATCTATTCAAATGTTTTAGGGTTTTTTTCTCTTAATTGGTAAGATATATCAGTGTCAAAACCATCAGGAAATTTGATTAGTGCTAAGTCTGGTGGGGGTTTAATATTTGCAGGGATTACATTATAGATATTGTTGAACCTAGTACAATAGTCATGCATAGATTCATTGGGATCTCTTCTAATGTTTTCATATTTAGACAATATTTGTAAAGGGTTTTTCTTTCTTTCCCATCTATCAATAAACAATCTATGGAAAGCAGCTAAATCAAAAATATGATTAGCAGGTAAACCTTTAAACGATTTTTTGACATCCCCTGCTAGTGTTTGGAAAAATAACCTCATTTGCACATCAAACTCATCAATCTCATGTAACTCAAAATAATCAGTCATTTTATTCACATGTTGTTGGGCAGTATATTGACCAGTAGCATCAAACAGAAAAATTTTACTTTGGTAGTCTTGCGGCATGACATGTAGTTGAGCTGGTAAGAGCAAAGGTGCATATCTGTCTGCCATGGCTGAGGTTCTAGCTTGGCTAGGAGGTAAAGTAGTGGTGCTTGAAGAAGGACTTGAGATGGTTGTGGAAGAACCAGATGAGCTTGAGATGTTTTGTTGGAAAGGAGGTTGAGGTATGAATGGTTTAGGGGAATTAACTGTGGTGGATATTATTGGTGAGGTGGTAGTAAATGAAGTTGTATTTACAATTTTTGAAGACTCTGTAGAAATTTCAGGGGCAGCAGCAGTTAGGGCAGCTAATTCAACCGATTGTTGAAGATCAGCTTCGTCTATATGCCTTATCAAAGTTGAGGTTAAAGCTTCTAGTTTTTCAAAAGTATCCAAAAATTTTTGACCTAAATCAGGATGTATAGGAACCTTTTTTGATTTAATAAATTGAATAAAATTGGGGTCTGTTACAGTATCATGAATTGAATTTTTAGATTTGGTTCTAAAAAAAGAAAGCTCAAATGATAGATCAAATTGAATATCCTCTAAACTTGATAACTCTTTAGGAAGTGAATTTGCTTTAATTAAATGACTACTACTTCCTTGAGTTTCTACCTTTTTTGGTTTTCTTAAAATTCTGTCAGGATCATCAACTATTATAGCAAGGTTTGGACATGGATATGCCTTGGTATAATGTGTTCTTTTGGGAGCCATAATTTTAATTTTTTAAGCAAAACCTTTTAACAAATCTAAAATGACCTTAAGGCTGCAAAAGATGAGATTTAAGATTTCCTTAAATTTTTATTAAACTGAGGACTAGTCCGTAGTATGGTTGCCAATATGTTATCACTCTAAAATTTCTCCAGATTTGTTATGAAATAAATAATAGAGGTAACCACAAACCTACTTTTGAGATCAGGATCTACCCTTCCTAATGCTCAAAGACGGCTCTCTCTTTATGATTTACCTTTTGTTTATTTAATTGATTTTAGGCTAGTTATTTAAGCTTTGATTGGGTTTTGATTTTGATTTGGTGGTGGAATCACTGACTTAGATGAATAGAGTGATGTCTTTTACCATTGGGCTATGGGGTCAAGTGTCAAGAAAATAGGATTGGATCAAGTTCTAAAGATAGTGTTCATAGGGCAAGGTAGCTGAGTAAATTCATATATTTTAGGCTAGATGGTGAAGTGGTTTTCAATCGGGGTGAAGGAGAAATTAAGGGTTCCTCAAAATGGATAATGAGGGGAATGGTAGGGGTCAATCGAAACTAGGGAGAAATGAAGGATTCCCTACTCTGGATATAAGAAGAAAACATTAAAATGATTAACTGTTCAAGATTGTAGGAATTTACAGGGTAAGTTCCTCAGACAGAACACCAAAGGACACTACTCACAAAAAGATCACAGATCAATACACCAGTATTGTTGACGTGGTTAAAACCCTCAAAGAGGGAAATAGTCCATGGCCTAAGCCAACGCGACCACTTTAGGCAATTTATTAATAAAATAATGAAAATTGACATAAGATTCTCTCATGAACGGTTACCCTACAAATGACCCTCCATGCTCTTTAAATAGAGATCATGGACCAATCAGGTGTTAAGCCACGAATCAAGTGTCGGTAATACCGATGAGAGAATGAACCGTCGGATCACTACATATCGTGACCGTCATATTGTAAGTTATAAAAGTACATAGTAAAGAAACACACTTTTACCTAACTCTATACTAGACCAAGTTATACTTAACTATTTCTATGTGTCGGAATATCCTAACATCCCCCCTTAAGAACAACTTGGGATAGGATTGAAGGATTTACAAATATGACACAATAGGAGAAGGAAGGAGGCACTAGAGCTATCCCCCCTTAGTGACAACTTCCTGAACTCCAAGCATATATCGAAGTTAAGTGAACTTCGCCTCTGTGAGAGCCTTTGTGAAGATGTCTGCAACCTGATCATCTGTTGAACAATATTGCACTTCAAGAACATGGTCATGAATGAGTTTCCTGATGAAGTGCATGTGTAGTTCAATGTGTTTGCTACGCTGATGCTGGACTGGATCTTTGCATAGCTAAATGGCACTTTGATTATCACACCAAAGTGTGGTTGGATGCTGCTGCGCAAAGCCAAATTCTGATAGGATCTGACGAAGCCACAAGGCTTCCTTACTAGCTTCCACGGCACCACGATACTCTGCTTCTGCTGACGAAAGAGAAATGGCAGCCTGTTTCTTAAAAGCCCATGTAATAGGTCCTGAACCAAGAGTGAAGACATAACCGGCAGTAGACTTCCGATCATCAGGGTCACCAACCCAATCAGAATTAGTGAAACCAACCAATAGAGGAGATGCTTATGCACTGTAATGAATCCCAAACTAAATTGTACCTCGAACATAACGAAGTATTCTTTTAGATGCTTTCCAATGACTTTCATATGGGTTTTACATAAACCGAGCAATAAGGCCAACAAGACAGGAAAGGTCAGGACGAGTATGGGTCAGTTACAAAATTTTTCCTACAAGTTGATAGTATAAGGTAGCATCAAATTTAGGGGAAGTACAAGTGACTGAAAGTTTGGCTCCAGACTGAAAGGGAGAAGGGGCTGGCTTACAACCTTCCATGTGAAAATGGCGTAGAAGATCACATGCATACTTGGACTAGGAAAGGGAAATACCCTCCTTGGATTGCAAGTCTTGAAGACCAAGAAAAGAATGCAAGTGTCCTAAGTCTGTCATTTCAAACTTATTTTTAAGGCTGGACTTCACATGGTTTATAAGGTTTGGATCACTACTAGTAAGGATAAGATCATCAACATAAAGAACAAGAATGATAAGAGACTTGCCCACTTTCTTGGTGTAG